>CAJHNH020000756.1:117500-145000 GCA_905116865.2 Candidula unifasciata
GCTGTTGTTGTTGTTTGTTCAGGTGATTGACTTTATTTGTTTTGTTAGTTTGTGTGTTTGTTGGTTTATTTATTTGTTGTGTCTTTCTTTATTTGTTGTTTGTTGGTTATTGTTTTTATTTTTTTATTTTTTGGCTGGTTGTTTGATGGTTGGGTATTTATTTGGGTGTTTAGTTAGTTGTTAGCTTGTTTCTTGGTTGATTGTCTGTTTGTTTTTCCTTTTTTTTTTTTAAATTTGGTTGGTTTACTACTCGTTTGTTGGCTGTGTCTTAATTATTTCTCCGTGTTTGTTGTTTATTTGGTAATTGTTTGTTGATTAGTTGTTAGTTTGATGACTGGTTGTTTGTGTGTCTGGGTGGTTGATTTGTTTTGCATTTACTTGTTGTGTGTTTGTTGGTTGCTAGATTGGCTAGTTTGTTAGTTGTTTTTTTTTGGGGGGGGGGGCGGGGGGGGGGGGGGGGGGGGGCTGGAGGGGAGGGGGGCTATTTATGGTCTCTAGATGTGTAATGACTCTAAACATGTAATGTTGCTAAATGTATGATGTTACCAGATTTGTGTTGTCGCTAACTATAGGATTTTGCCACATCTGTGATGTTTTAGGTGAATGATCATTTTACACCTGTCGTTTCGCTAGGTTGTATGATGTCGCTACACATGTAATGTCGCTACATCTGTAATGTCGCTAGATGTATGATGTCACTTCATTTGTAATGTCGCTAGATGTATGAAGTCGTTACATATGTAATACCGCTGGTTGTATTATTTACGCCACCCGCCCCCGCCCCACCCCCTTCTCCCACCCTCTCTGCATCACATTTTTGGCGCGGTCGATCAAGTCAAGTTTTGACAAAACGACACCTAGATGTGGATGCGACCATACAACCACTGCTTCACCACGCCAGAAAGTTAGCCACTACACCCCTCGATAATTCATATTTTCAAAACGACACCTAGATGTGGATGCGACCACACAACCATTACTTCACCAGGCAAGGAAGTCCGCCACTACAACCCCCGACAATTCATATTGGCATCTCCGAATTCTGCCTGCTTGCAGGTTTGTGAATTGCGTATCCATTACATGACATTGCAGAGCCAACCTAAGTTTGTATTTCTGTTCATGATGTCACTAGGCAATTTTATGTTTAGAAGTTTGCCATTAACCGAGATGTGGTTCTTGAGAAGAATTTTTTCGAATACCTAGGACTGCCAGAATAAGTAACAATGCTGCATGGAAATGGCATATAAAAGTAGAACATTATGTACAACAATGAGAAGGAGAGAAACCAAGTTCTTTGGTCATGTGATGACAACAGGAGCACTGGAAAATATCGTGTCGTCTAGATAGTTCAGTGGTAGAAGAGGCAGACCAAGAGAAATGATTATGGCTGGCTTGAGACAGTGGCATGGAGGAATATCATCAGTGAAACTGATCCAGAGCACCAAAGACGGAGATTTGTGGAGATGCATGGACGCCAACGCCAGCTGGCAACGCACTTGATGATGATGATGAGTTAACTATTACTTTTGTCGGCTCTCGATACCACTGTCGAAACCAACGAAAGGCGGTCTGCTGCCAAATCGCCCCCTCCCCCTCCTGCCCCAGCTATGATCGAACCCGTCACCCCTGAATTACAATGCAATTTCGCAACATGTAAAGTTAAAAAGTAACGTATGGAGATTCAGTTATCCCCAAGCAGACAGAAAATAGACTCCCTTAAGACAACAACAAAAAATGTCCGTCCCTGCAACGTTTGTGTTTGTATATATTTAGAACACTCGTGGAGCGGTGGCTAATTACAGATGGGTGTATGTTGTCGCTACCTGAGAGCTGTGCTACCTCTGCCGCAGCAGTCGCCGCAGCCGGCAGTAAGGTCACGCCCCAGCACGTGTTGTCAAAGATCTAGCCAATGTTTCAGAGCCAACTTTGTCCGGAGCAAGAATTCATACCGGGCTGTGCGAAATGACCTCTTCTGCTGTAAAAATACATTTGGTTCACTTTAAAATGGCGACGATTTTTTTAAAAAGCGGTTTGAAAAATAAAAACGGAACGAAAGAAAATCGTGTTATATTCTATGTAGAAAAGTCTTTTTTAGTGTACTGTTTATGAATTATTAAAACAAAATATATATAATAAGAGCTTACCTGAAGTTTTTATTTCAGGACAATTGTATTATTTTAAATCAGTTCATAGGGAAGAGCATAGGTAGGTAGTATATAGTCAAGTTCATTGCAATAGAATATGATTGTTTAAACTATGCTTTATATATAAAACATTTTAACCACAGTGGTGAGCCCGGTTGTGGATAACATGTAGAGTAAATTGTTTCGTTTCTTGAGGGAGAACGATGAAATGGGACTAAAATATTCTTCATCTTACAAATTCTGATATAAAAAGAATGCCATGATTTCTCGTATGAGTGATAATGGCGTCTTTTCTGTCGAAAGGGGCATTATTGTAGAGTGTCTTGTGGGAGCCATTCGTCACCAGGAAAAAAAATATAATCTGCTCTGCTTTTTTTTTTAAATTTGTTTACTTTTTTAAAATATTTGTAATATCCCCTATTTGTGGGAATCGAGGCTGGCCTATGGTTCCAATCTCCTTTATGGCAAGGATTTCTTTTTCTTTTTAGCTGTAAACTCCGGTGAAAAGTTATAGTTTGTTCGTACACTTCTTGACTTCATTCTTGTTAAATAACTTGAGTTTTGCGTGCACATCCGTTTTACAAATCTTATTCAGTTAAATGTAGACCTTTAGTTTCTCGCTTCTCAGGCAGATGCACTCATATTTCAAAGAAAAAACACAACCCTAATTAGTCGCCTTTTACGACATGCTTGTTAGAGGGCAATGGGACATCCCCCCCCTCCCCCCCTCCCCCAAATGTTCGTTCTATCTCCGGTGCCATCCCCTCCGAATACTATACAAATTAGGGTAGTTTTCGATAAATTTACACATATGTATTCTACATATATCAATATCCAGCCAGTTGTAAACCTTTATGGTAAGACACGAGAAGATTCCAGGTAATCTATACACAGGAAACGGTTATAAATGTTTAAGTTCCCGATTTGTTTTTTGAGATTTCACACGATTCTTAGAGGTGAAAATTGTTCAGAAAATATCGCAAGTTCTTCGGCCGCAGAATGCGATTTCACAAGCTTATGTGCCTGACGGGATTCGAACTTACTGCCCTCTAGCGCCTGCAGGCTGTGATGTATGTGAGACAATACAGCAATATACAATCCACCAGTGATTCATCTTCCTCAAGTCCTGCCTCGCACTCGACCACCGGAAATCACGGTAAGAGCCACGAGTGTGCTTGTATAGACAGGGGGTTTGTCAACACTCGTACACCTATGCCCACGTGTAGATGTGTACACCGGTACTGGATTTAGAAATAAGATAATCATTCTTCATCATCTCAGGGCCTCACAGTCTGCAGTGCCTTCAACCAACTCAAATTTTTCCTCCACTAATAAAAATTTTGTTTTTTGGTAATAGAGCCTTTGAGATGTTGTATAGTATTATATAGAGAAAATGGAACATTTTGTTGACCACTGGAAAGATCTATGGAAGGGGGCATAGGGGCAGACAACGACAGATGATTATTGACAGTCTTGTTGCATGGCAATGGAGGGGTGTCAGCACACGAACTGATACATGCTGCAGGAGATCGTGGATCGTGGAGAGGCATGATCGCCCAAGCCAGTCGGCAAGTCACATGACGATGATGATAGTATATATAATTTCTGTGATTGTGCAGTTTGTTTAAATTATTTCGTCACTAAAATTTGAAGAATGTTTTTTTTTTAGTCCATATATTTAAGTGGCGTATATATTTTTAATGTGATGAGGATAGTTTGTGTAATCTAAAACAGAAGGGGCCTCAGGGATTTATAGAGCTTAGGGCTTCGTCAAGTCGAAATCTGACCATGGTATATATATATATATATATATATATAAACACACACACACACACATTCACACATACACATGCATACGAACCCATACATTCACGTGTATACACTCACGCAGAAACAAACGTACCCATACGTGCACTCACATATGCTCGCATTCAGACACGCACGTATAAATCATCATCATCATCATCATCAAGAACCTTGCCGACTGGCGTGGGCGAACATACTTCTCAACTTTCTGCGATCTTCAACACAATGTATCATTTCGCGTGTCGACACCCCTCCATACCATTACATGAGGCTGTCAAGAATCGTCTCGCGTTATTTTCCTCTGTCTCTTTTTCTCAGTTTTGCCAGTGGTGCTCCCTACAGAATGGCAAGCATCACTTCAAAGTTCCCGGGTAGTTAGCATCCTTAGGATTTTCTCCAGGCTATGGTAGTGTGTTGGGAAATGAGGCGACAGATAGACTGGCCGGTTCTGCACCACTTGGTGGTAAACTGCTGTATAACAAGCTGGATGTTGTTAGGGCCCTTTGGGAGCCAGTGGACAGTGCCGAGGCACAGATAGATCATTACAGTCTTAGGAGAATGGCACATCGAGGAGTTACACGGGAATCTGACCGACGCTCAACACTCAGGGGAACTGCGAGACGGATATACAATCAGACAGTTACTGGTAGGTACCATTGGAATTTTAACTCTTCGCTTGCTGCTGAAGATAGATATGGGGTTGTCCTGAGTGCTGTGATGACGATTCTCATTTAAACATTCAACATTCCAGTGGTCGTAACATGTGCCAGTTTCCTTCTTCACATAACATACTAAAAAATGATGGCTGCCTTTTTCTGATGTTTGTAAAACAATATGGTCTGCAAAACCTAGCTTCCTTCAGAATATCTCGATTGCGGTTTTTTTCGGCTGTCCGTGGAATTCAAAGGATTCTTGTGTAAAACCAAATCTTCGAGGCCTAAAAAAAAATGGTTTGCCTTATTTATTAATTGTCAAGGATTCACAGCCATGCATGTTCCTTTCATGGGCAGACCAGAGCAAACCAGAAGAGGACACGAACGACTTCGCAGCCACATGTAGACACAATTTACAATCGGCGAATCAGCCATGTGTACATGTGGACTGGCACCTGAGACAACAGATCATGTCCTTCAAGACTGTCCTTAATACAACATATCAAGGCAAAACTTTTGGCCAAGAGAAACATCGGTGAAAGTCAAGTCAAACTTCACGGCTTGCTGATTGAATTACAAAAGACAGTAGAGTTGATACTAGACACAAGATTACATAGTTACAATATTTCAAGCGAAGGAAAGAAGAAGAAGATGACGAAGAAGAAGAAGACAACCACGCACATACACACACACACACACACACACACACACACACACACACGTGCATGTATTAAACCTTATCTGTCGTCTGTTAGTCCGTCAGCCTGTCTACCTGACTTTCTGTCTTTGGTATTTGTGCAAACATTGCTGAGGCGGGAAATGCGATACTGCTATAAAGAAACTGCGACACGCGAGTTGAGAGTTCACAGTTCAAACTCCAGCACGTGTGTGAGCGCCGACAATTCACCAATTACTCGACAAGAGAAACGCGTCGCGGGCCAACACCCCAGCACCCAGCGTGTCATCTTCTGGTGCTTTACCCGCATCCAGAGTCCACCTTCCCTGGATCCAGACCCCGGTCAAAGGGACAACCCATCATTATGGAAGTATTCTAACACTCACAGTCGTCCACGTGAGCAGAAGCTGGGCTACGTATTTGTTCTGCGCTTGTTTGACAAAACCCTGCACAATGCGCTATCAAATATTGACTTGACTTATAGCATTCAGCCGGCTCTGTGGCTAAGTCGATGCGAACGCTTCGTAATGCCGGGGTGCCGGGTTCGATCCTAGCCGCGGGCCATGCTCCTTGCGTTGGTTTCGACAGTGGTATCAAGAAAGCCAACCGTCCAGAAAGCAATGGAAAACTACTGGACGTAACTTTGCCTAGAGAAACCACACAACAGCCAGGGGCTGCTAGGGTTGGTTCTGCAACGTCCTGTAAAGGATACGCAACTAACCTTGTAGCATTCCATTAGAAGAGACAGCGAGGACGCGTGTAAAGTGACGTTGGGAGACTGTAAGGAAACTTGGCTAGACTGGTCAGTGCAGGGGAACAAAACAATTCAGTCATGTCTCTGTTGATGAGTCGTGGGTTCGGGTCCCAGCGGAAGCGGAGTTTTTTTTCTCAAAAATGACCTTGGCTCCCATGGCGACCCAACCTTGACTGGGTACCAGGTATCATCATCATCATGTAGCAGGTCCTTTGCAGAACGTCGCTCTCATCACAGTCTGCCTGAAAGAAACTTGGTCTCTCACCAGTTCTCCTGCCTCATGTACTTTCATACTCAAGGAGTCACTTATATCCTGTGCCCATCTTCGTGTCGGTCGGCCCCTGCTCCCTTCTTCCTTGTACCTTGCCTTCTGCTATAATTTTTTTTTCCAATCCGTCGTGGCGCTTGATATTACCAAAATATTTCAGCTTCTGAGACAGGATGCTGTTTATTGGCCAATCTTCCTTGATGTTCAGATCTTCAAGATGTCAGTATTTCTCCTCATTTTCGTCCAAGAAATTCTGAGAATTTTTCTATAGCATTTCAGCTCAAAAGCCCCTATTCTCTTTCTTAAGGACTGGCAGATAGTTCACGACTCACATCCGTATGTAGCCACAGGGAAGATGCATGCTCTCAAAATTCTAATTTTGATCTACTTGCTGGTGCTTAACCATAGACTTTTTGGGCTGTTTAATGTGTGCATTGCTATGGCCATCCTCCTCTTAATTTCTGTCAAACACTCTCCATTGCTATTTATTATAGAGCCTATATATTTAAAGTTTGTGACATTTTCAATTTCCTCACCATTTATTGTTATTTTTGTGTGACAGCCAGTTTTATCTGTAGACATTATTTTTTTCCCCTTTAAATTCAAGAACAAATTTGGATCATTGCTGTGCTTTTGGACAGACAATATTAAATTGTCTATATCCTTTACGCTGTTCGAAAGGAGGACTGTGTCATCTGCGTAGCGAAGTTCCGGAATAGGGTTGCCACCAATTTAGAGCGGATCATAACTTCACAAGTCTGGTCATTTTTGACATTTCTCATTATATTTTCTGCGTATATATTGAATAGGTATGGTGAGAGAATGCACCCCTGCCTCACTTCCATTTGCACCTCGAACCAGTCTGATTTTTCACCAGCTGCTCTGGTGGCTGCTTGTTGTTCTTGAAAAAGATTTTTAATTATATGCACCAAATGCGCTGGAAAACGCATACTTATCATAACAGTTTCTGTTGTTGTTGTCCAGTACGCCTGAAGGTTGTAAGCAGGCTAATTGTTTTCTTTGGAATGGTGTATGTTTTCTCATAAAACGCAAATAAAACAAGATTATAAGTAGATGTTTGTTTAACATTCCCAAAAAAAAAAAAAAATACCTATACTACTGGTTAGTTGCGTATGCTTTACAGGACGCTGCAGAACCAACTCAACAACCCCTGGCTGTTGTGAGGTTTTTCTAGGCAAATTACGTCCAGTAGTTTGTCATTGCTTCCTGGACGGTCGGCTTTCTTGATACCACTGTCGAAACCAATGCAGGCGCAAGGCCCGCAGCTTGGATCGAACCCGGCATCCCGGCATTACGAAGCGTTTGCATCGACTTAGCCACAGAGCCGACACCATTACTACTAGAATATGATAATTAACCGTTTCTGGGCCAAATTTCAGCAACTTACACCGAACGCTTTCTGGGTTACATATTTTTAAAACTTGACAGGACTTCTGGAACGTACTGTAACAGTTCAATTGCCTGTTCCCCGTGTGGGTTCCGGGGCCTTATTATAGGGAAAACAAGAATAGACCCACTGCCTACCCAAAAGCATTTCATAAGAGTCGACTGATTGGGAGCTTTCTTCAAAGTCGGAGTGCATCTGCCTGAGAGAAAGGAACAAGCAGTCTGCATACAAATTAGATCTGTAAAACGGATGCACACGCAATGCTCAGGTTCTGGAATAGGACTGCAGTCCAGAAGTGGACGAACAACCAGAACTTTTCGCCAGAGTTTACAGAATTGAATGTATTTTGTTAACTGAGTTATCTGCTTTTTTTTTTATATTTTAACTTCAAATATGTAATCCTCGTTGCCTTGTCTGGACGTTCCCGCGCGTTTTCTGTCGTGTCAAAGTATGGTGAGTATTAAGGCTGTTAGTTTGGCCTGTCGACACGTGGCAATGGCTGAGAAGTCCGCCGCACAGTCGAGCACCGCAAGCTGACTTGTTGGACTGTATGCGGGCAACACTGACCGTCAACTGTCCTGTGGTGTCTCCTTCTTCAGCAACTTAACGAATTTATAAATATCGGGGTGACTTTCTTGAGTTTACCGCACTAAAAGAACGCCCGACTGCAGCTCGTGTGGTAATTAGTTCGAATCTTTTTTAAAGTAGGGCGTTTTTTAACATTGACCTAAGCCTCCAGGCGGTGTGGTCTAACGTGAGTAGTAGGAAATGTCCAGGGAAATAAAATCGACCAATGTGAAATTCATATTACCGCTTATTGACTGAGAAAGGAAAATACAAAATGGGCTAATAATATATACCAAAATCTAACTCCAGATGGGTTAAGGGGACCGTTACTCTGCTTCAAATGTCGGCTCTGTGGCTAAGTCGATGCGAACGCCTCGTAATGCCGGGGTGCCGGGTTCTATCCCAGCTGCAAGCAATGCACCTTGCGTTGGTTTCGACAGTGGTATCAGGGGTCTGACCGTCCAGTAAAAAATGGCACACGCCTGGACGTAAATTTGCCTAGAGAAACCACACAACAGCCAGGGGCTGCTGAGGTTGGTTCTGCAACGTCCTGTAAAGGATTCGCAACTAACCTAACTCTGCTTCATATAACCCACCACTGTACTAAAATTGTTATTTTTAAGCTCTGCTGTGCTAACTTCGTGGGCCCTAAATGTAACCTACAGGTTGAACGGGGTTTCTGGGACTTGCAACCGGGCGATTCTTTTTCGAATGGTGGAACTTTGTGTCACCGAGTGTTTATCACTCGTCATGAGGTCCTGGTGGGTTTAAACATCACGTCAGACAGTCGTTACTCTACTTCAATGTTCTATTCCCCGTTGTTTTCCCTGCAGTTTGAAATAGTTGCATTCTCTGGTGCGCACTCTCTTCTTATTTTAAATACCTCTGTAGCTGCGCATAAATACCTACGACTTTATTTCCCATAAAATGTCCTAGACGCGATAGTGTTAACGAACCAGCTGTCCTCAAACAAACGAAACACCTACATTTAATTAATTAATAAATCATGAAATTTCGAACGCGCCAAATCACCGACTGCACAGGGAACCTTCATGTCAGCCATCTTGAGGTCAAGGTTACTGGTATGAAAGGTGGAACCTCGGAACCTGACGTCCGTGATGTCCAACAGTTTGTAGGGGATATTTTGTGGCCCATTAAAGGACGGCACGCTCCGCATGATTGTTATTCGTGGCTTTAGGGTCTTGGTATTGCAGTCAGAGGCTTAGTCTCAGCGGCATGCGGGTTGCAGAGACATCTACAAGCGAGGATTTCCCGCGTTTGTTGCTGCCAATTTCGGGAAGCTATAGTTTCATTGATCTTGTCTTGTAGTCGTTATACTCAGCTACAATGTGTTGTGTATCCAACATAAATAATGCCCATTCTATTCGTCTTCTTCTTCTTCTTCTTCTTCTTCTTCTTCTTCTTCTTCTTCTTCTTCTTCTTCTTCTTCTTCTTCTTCTTCTTCTTCTTTTTCTTTTTCCTAATCCTCCTCCTCTTCTTCTTCTTCTTCTTCTTCTTCTTCTTCTTCTTCTTCTTCTTCTTCTTCTTCTTCTTCTTCTTCTTCTTCTTCTTCTTCTTCTTCTTCTTCTTCTTCTTCTTCTTCTTCTTCTTCTTCTTCTTCTTCTTCTTCTTCTAATTCTTCTTCTTCCTCTTCTTCTTCTTCTTCTTCTTCTAATTCTTCTTCTTCCTCTTCTTCGTGGCTCGTGAGGTGCTCACTCCAGAGAAAATGTTTGCTGATTCTTACACATCTGGACTTGCGTCTTGTTTTTGTTAGTTGGTCGCCTTTCATGCAGATGTTCTCCGACTTTGGAGTAAACATCCATTATTAGTCGCTTTGAATTGCATCCTTCTGATGGAGGAGCAATGGGTCAATTGTTCCCACCCACCCAATCCCACCCACCCCATCCTACACACCCCATCCCACCCACCCAATCCCACCCACCCCATCCCACCCACCCCATCCTGCCCACACTCTTTACCACCCCCCCCCCTCCCTCCAAATCTTTTGTTCTTGTTGAGTTTTTAGGTCTATATTATTCTTCAGTGCCTTGTCAGTTGCGTAACAAGTATATCCGATTACTTACCTTATGGTCTTTTCCAACCCGTGCAGCAGAAAACATGTTTAAACAGATAGCTAGAGACAAGTAGAGCGAAGGTTTACACCAATACGTCACAAAAACATAGAAACGCATATAAGGTTTTAGTAGTTCTTAAAACAGAATAAGTATTTCATTTCATTTCAAATATCCGCAAAGACATTTTACACATTATAATTAGTACACTTGTGAAAAGAAAAAAACCCAGTTATACTATATTAAACTTAACAATGTATGTTCCTTCAGTGTAGCTATTAATACTTAATTGGCTGGCACCTTTCCTTTCCAGACAATACTGTTATACTGTGCTGTGGGAAGGCATAGGAATCCAGAGACCATGATGGCGATGGCGAGTGCGACTAGCAAGACCCGTCAGCGTTAAGAAAAGCCTTCCACAATTAGAATATGGTATTTCAGTACCGTTTCTTCCATCACATGTATTTATTTATCTACTAGGAAGAGTTGACGAGAAACCGAGTTTCCTTTATGCAGACTGTGATAAGAGTAACAGTCTGCAAAGGACCCGCTACATGATGATAACGATGACGATATATCCCAATTATAACACAGAAATATCATATTATATTCTCCATCCCTTGCGTGCAAATTATGTGTATTCTTTTACGTGTATCATTAAAACATGAAGGCTGTAAATTAATCTTGTAAATGATATGCATATGCCACTTGTGTAAATGAACTGTGTAAATGTGACGAATATGTGACGCTGGTTAATGTGAAGACGAGCCTAGTCACTGGCACAGGGGGAATTAACTGATGCCATATAAAAATGTGCGCAAATTAAACCAGGAAAGGTCAGCCACGATCAGATGGTCGCAGCAGCCCTCCCAATCCAGGACCTGACTCTACTGAGGCCCGCAAGCCCACGTGGCCGTATCCCCATATGAAAATGTGGAACACGTGTCGGACAAACGACCTATCCTTTGACGCCATATTTAGGGTAGTAACGATAACCCCCAGACAGTCCATTTTCAAATTGTTTCAGTTTAGAGTGATTCCCCCTTACATAACGGAGTTTGATTGGTTGAGTTAACGGAAATCCGCAGCTTCTTTGTTGATGAGTTCTGTATTGTTAATTTAATGTAATTACTGTGCACACCACAGGTCACTTGAAATGGCATGTTATAAGTGCATCCTGGAAGATTCTTTCCTATCAGTCTCTTTATGTGTAAAACTCACTCATTTAGACAGTTCAGTGGTTATCCAAGGACCACTTTCGCTTACTTCAGAAAAATCCGCGCTCTAGGCTCCAGTTTCTTTCCATAGGTCACACAAAGAGCATCAGCACAGTACGCGAATCCCGTCAACATCGCGCCGACCGCTCTTTACTTCCTAGAATATTTTCTTGTATCCATTTTAGGCTAGGTAGACATGAAATCCGTTATCAGTTTATTTTAAATCCGTCCCAATGAGAATTTGGTTCTATGGCCAGCCGACAGAGAAGCATAATAATAACACCAATAACAAAACCCACACACACACACACACACACACACACACACACACAGACAAACAGTATAACAGTGGTGTAAAGGCTAGACGTTCGTCTGAGATCCCTAAACTTGAGATATTGACTGCTCTGTGTATGTATGTGTATGTTGTCCCTCTTTCTGTCTAACTCTCATTCTATCTCTCTGTGTATGTTGTCTCTCTCTCTCTCTCTCTCCCTCTCTCTCTCTCTCTGTTTATGTGGGTGTGTCCCTTTCTCGTTCTTTGAATATGTGTCCCTATCTCTATCTCTTTCTGTGTATGTGTGTGTCCCTTTCTCTCCCCCTTCTCTCCCCCCCCCCTCTCTCTCTCTCTGATTAAACAAAAGGAACGTTTAATATAGTAAGTTTTTAAACTGAACATTGAAAGCCATTTGTACTCTCCGGTGATATACATCAATGTGCCTGATTTGTGCCGCGGTGCGTCCTAAACTATACCACTACACTCTCACGTGCATCCTGAAGGCTATGTGGTAAATACGCACCCTTAACACGGCAGGCTAAAATTTACAAGTTTATCACACACACAAACACACGCACACACACAATCACACACACACACACACACAGGTCTCTAACAAGCCACTCTCTTTCCTACATTTAGCGTGGATACAGATTTACCAGCTAACGTTGAACATAACTGCCTAGCAAATGCCACGCTGGCATTTGCAGATATCCGGCACTGCCCTCTATCTCCCCGGCTGTCGAATATGTTATGTATCATCTGGTGGTTCGTTTGTTAAGTGTCAGAAACGTTCATTCCCATTATCCGAATACTATTTCTGCGGCTTGATTTGAGTTCCTCGAAACTCTAATTTTTCAAGAAAATGTATTCAGAGATCTATGCATGAGCCAGACTGGGCCACGTTTGCGGAAATCCTTATCAATACATTTTGTTTTAATTAAACACATTGGCTGAGGTTAATAATGGGTAGTGAGAAGAGTTATGGAAAGTAAAGGTAGTCGGTGCGATGTGAATTACATCAGCCTTCGAGCTCCCATCGGTCATTAACAATGTGGGTTATTAGTATGTCCAAAAATGTCTAAGAAGTTGAATATGGATCTTTCAATTTATTGACCAACACTAACATACATATGGATCGTTCACTTTACCCCAGATCCAGGCACTGGCCTACCCTAATAAAATGCTTCGTGTTTCTTCCATATATTATTATTATTATTATTATTATTATTATTATTATTATTATTATTATTATTATTATTATTATTATTATTTCAACTGGTGCTCGTTAACTTTCTTCTTCTTATTCGTTCCTGCTGCTATATACTCTACCCCCTTTTCATTTCAGAAACAAACCCAGACCACAGAATTACCAACCCAGCTCTCTACCTACAATATCACACAGTCCAAACAGACCAACTTAAAATCAAACAAACCCAGTAGGCCCGGGGATGGATACCCCCCCCCCCCTCCCCCGCCCCCACACCTGCTTGTAGAACAAAGCTTCAGTAGATCAGCAATGGTTGCCATATAAGCCGCCCCTGGTACAATGTATGCAACTAGCGCCCAGCTCGGCTAAAGGTGAAAGAAATGTCACCGAATACTTGGTGATATTTTCAATCCTCTGGAATAAAGTCCATGCCCTTTCAGTTGCTATTGAGGCAGGGCCTCACCCATTTCCCCTAGTCATTTTCATAAGTTCTATCCTTCAGCCTGGACGTTTGACTGTTTCCTACATTCGGATTTGGTCTCTGTTCAATTCAGCATTGTTTCCACATTCACTCATTCTTAACTTGATAGGTTATTGTTTAAAACTGTTAAGGGATTCTTCATAACGCGCCCACAACTTGCGTGGATTTACCCATTTAGTTGGTTTAATATTATTAATACAGGGTATTCTTAAGAATATACAACACTTCGCTTTGGTAATAAATTCGTTTTTCGAAAGACCGTTGTTCACATTAAAATGAAAAACAACTGTAGAAAGATGCTGCGCCATGTTTAAAGCTCGTTTATTTTTTCGAACGGAAATTCCTTCAGGGAAAACCCATTTTGGTATACGGTGTCGGTAAAATTTTGAACTCGCCGTGAAATTTCACTGTATCAAATATATTTGTTATACCATTATGTGCTATTATTTTAATATTTAACAATAATTTACGTAAGGTCTTACAGCTACATTTAAAGTATAGTATAATTATTGCAGATAAATATTATTTATTACGAACTAGAAGTATTTTTATTGTTTCAAAATGTGTATCTGTGCATGACAATGTGTTAAAATCCTGACTAAGTCGGATTTTTAAAAACTAAAAAATCAGTCTATGTACACAGAACGACACAGATTGAAATACGTACCCAGAAATATCTCAAGAGTCAAAGACAACCCATGTGATGCTGATAAGATCGTCTAGAGTGGACCCAGTGGTATAAGACAAATAAATACCATTCTCTGAAAACACGAAACAGCGTTGACATTGGTCCTTTGGCTTATTTATTAAATATATTTGGGTTGGATCACAACTGACAATAGCGATTTGAATGTAATGGCATCAGAGAGACAAATTAGAAACTTCACTTCTGAAACCATTTTAAGTGTAGTCTAGTAAACCTCAGAGTAATAGTTTGTAAGCCACTCTAAAGATATCTATGGTGTCATGGTCGCGCAGTGGCTAGTTGGTTTTGACCGTCGCTCTGTGGTCATGTGTTCTAACTTTGTTGTTTATTTTTTTTTTTCTAAATTAATTATTTTATTGACCCAGGCTGCTAAGTAAATCAGGCAGGGATGGATCTAGAATTCACGAGGCCCTAAACTATATAGAGCAGTGAGGCCCCTACCGTTTTAAATTGCACTAGGTAAATCTCAGAAAACTTTAAAATTTAGGGGAGAAAAAAAAAGAGAAGTTGACGCATATCTAGTTGGTTATTTTATTCAATTTAAATAGGCTACACGTTAGAATAAATAAATTTAAATAGGCTACACGTTAGAATAAATAAATTTAAATAGGCTACACGTTAGAATAAATAAAAGCCGGAGATAATATGCTCAAAATATTATTAATATGCGTAAATCTATGGGGAAGTTACCGTTTTTAATATATTAAAAGAAACTGCATTTGGGGGGGGGGGGGGGGGGAAGAGAAAAGAATTTTACGCCCCTACAGATTATGTGGGATGCCGCTGTGTTCTAGCGGCTAGACGCTCGGCTGTGGATAGAAAGGACCTGGGCTCGAATCCTGACAAGGGCCGGATTTTTTTTTTCCTTTCAAAAATGACCTTGGCTCCCAAGTCGACCCATTCTTAAGTGGGTACCAGGTACCGTCCTGGGAAATAAAGGCGGCCAGTGAGATGCTGACCACATCACCCTCCAAAGACCGTTTGGTCTATACAATATAGGTCTAGTCCTATTTACCCAGTACTTCTAAAAGGCGTGGAGAAGGGTCTTCTACTTCACAGATTATGAGGCGCTGAGCTTGTGTCTAGATCAGGCAGTGGGAAC
The DNA here is from genome assembly GCA_905116865.2 of Candidula unifasciata. Lineage (NCBI taxonomy): Eukaryota > Metazoa > Mollusca > Gastropoda > Stylommatophora > Geomitridae > Candidula > Candidula unifasciata. Next base: position 132,839 of record CAJHNH020000756.1, read on the forward strand.
AAGGCTAAAAAACTGGGTAACCAAAAATGTTGCTGCAAAGCCAAGACGTTCCGAACGATATTGATAACATAACCTGTTAAGTGGCGCTGATTGACAAAGAAATACAAATGGAATGCGACTAAATATTGAAAAAAAATCAATCAATCTGTCGCTGAAAAAATGAGAAAGAAAACGAACGACGAATTAATTAACGGGAACGGAACGTACATGCTATTTAAAAATCCGGCATGAAGGAGATAATGCAACAGTATTTTTCAGGGGGTCATGGGCTACATGCAGTGGGACTTAGGCTGCACTTCCTCACGGCACGTAGGTGGGTGGAGTCAGCGCCAGATCTAGATGTTTTGGGAACGTTGAAAGCATCAGAAAACCTTGAAACCCGGTCTTACCACCCTCTAAAATATTGGACTCTCCTATGGCGTCATCTGGGGGTAGGATGTTGATAAAGCACCTAATATCCACACCTACATTAGTTGAGAAGTCACAAAGGTTGATTGCAGGTTAAAAGATCAAAATTATTTCACTGGGTTTTAACCGACTATCGAGAGCGTCGAACAAAATACACTCCTGTGCTCCAGGGACAAATCTGTGGATCCCTAAAAATATCATGGAATGATAAAAAATCAAACAAAAAGTAGATCGGATCTCTAAAAATACTGAGCTCGTGAACAAAACGACTGAACTCAAAAGAATCCAGGACTTTCAAATCGCGAGACGAAAGTTTTCATTATTAATTCAATTCAGACTTCCCAATGGTCAACATCCTTCCGGCCGTTTGATCTTACCACCGCAAAACTCAGGTCCAGGTAAAAGCCAAAAGTTCATGCGGACGATTAACTGGGATATTCCTCTGGAATTCACAGCCAGTGAACAAAGAAGAAGAAGAAGAAGAAGAAGAAGAAGAAGAAGAAGAAGAAGAAGAAGAAGAAGAAGAAGAAGAAGAAGAAGAAGAAGAAGAAGAAAAAGAAGAAGAAGAAGAAGAAGAAGAAGAAGAAGAAGAAGAAGAAGAAGAAGAAGAAGAAGAAGAAGAAGAAGAAGAAGATCTGTTAAAACAATTTTCTTGATCTAATTTAGCCTGGATCAAAGCGGGGTAGAATGTTATATTTTTAGGAATTTGAACCCATGACGATAGGTCTGGCAGGCAAGGTAGCGATAACATTATAATAACTCCTGACACCGCCAAGAGAGGATAATTATCTTTATAATGTTAAATCTTTTACCCACCAAGAAAAATATAGCGTAAATATGTTCCGTAAGTCCCAAACAGCGTAGACCGTGTTCCTGAACTTATTACATTTGGTCAGAAAATATTTTGGTAACAATCTGCTCTGTATTAAAATCGTTGAATCGTGATTTTTCATTGTAGTTATTTTTTTTCCTGTTAGGGCTCTTTCGTCAAAAACTAAGACTTTTTAAGAGTATTTAATCTTTATTATTTGCTTTAAGCAGTTCGTCGTGATCCATAGTTTACGTTTGGTGGTGATATTATTTACCTCCGGCGATTGAAGACTGGTTGAAAGCATCTTTACATAAGAAATTAGAGAAACATTCAAGCAGGAATATCTGTCGTGTAATTATTTACACTAACTAACATGTCAACATTCACAAACATGATCTTGTGGGCTCAAAACATCGTACCTCGGCTGGAGGCTGGTACAAACAAAGCCTCAGCCGTGCAGCTGTGCTTCGATAGAATAGCAATATGGACGGCCAGGTAATTGTGATTTCTGTTGTCCAATTTTGGTTGTAGAGTGTACTTGAAATATCTGTATCATGAGTTTTATGAATACCGTTTTCAGTCCTTGACTGACATGACAGAAAATAAAAATGGATTAGCAATATGAACACCATAAAAGATAATAGTACTATTGGTGCTGCTGCTGCTGCTACTACTACTACTACTACTACTACTACTACTACTACTACTACTACTACTACTACTACTACTACTACTACTACTACTACTACTACTACTACTACTACTACTACTACTACTACTACTACTACTACTACTACTAGTAGTACTACTACTACTACTACTGCTGCTGCTGCTGCTACTGCTACTACTACTACCAACACCACCAGCAATACTACTCCTACTCCTCCTCCTCCTACTACTACTACTACTACTACTACTACTACTACTGCTGCTGCTGCTGCTGCTGCTGCTGCTACCACCATCACCACCAATACTACTAGTACTACTTCTACTACTACCACCACCACCAATACTACTACTACTAGTACTACTACTACTACTACTACTACTACTACTACTACTACTACTACTACTACTACTACTACTACTACTACTACTACTTCTACTACTACTACTACTACTACTACTACTACTACTACTACTACTACTACTACTACTACAGTAACAACTACTACTAATACTAGGGCAATTACTACTATTCTTCTTCTCTTCTTTAACCCTTTACCCCCTCCTACCTAGTGAAGCATAGACCCACAGCCAGCTCACGCCAAGTCGTCCTATCCTTCGCTACTGCACGCATCTCACCCCATGTCCGCCCAGTCTTTTCAACTTCACTCCCTCGCTCTCTGCTTCGTGTGTTTTAGGTCTAGCTCTATTTTTATGTTTATGTGGGTTTCAGTGCAGAGACATCCTAGTTAGTTATATTGCTCTCAGGTTTCCTCAACGTGTGTCCTATCCAATGCCAGCAGCTTTTCTTCGCCTCTTGATTCACTGAAATGTGTTTAATTCTCTCGCAAAGCTTAACAGTAGTGATTATATTATACGATTTACTCCCAACCACAATGCATAGGCACTAGCTAATGACTTTTTGTAGTTTATCCATAAGCCTGCTCCATTCAGCTGTACTGATTTGCTATTAGAATAAACAAAATTAAGTTAGTATCAGTCATCATATTCTTTGACTTCTCTTAAGTTTCTGAGTGCTACGAAAACGCCTGTTGACTTTTGTATTCGTATTTTAATACCTCTATCAGTTCTCTTCTTTCTTTACATTACTTTTGTTTGCGACAACCAACACCAACACGACAACAACTAATATTCCTGCTGCTGCTACTATCACTACCACTAAGACTACCACTAACATAACCACAACAACCTCTAATACTACTAATTAAAATATATATATATATATAACAATATATATTTATGTATACAGGCACAGATAAGCATATATAAAAATACAATAATAAAAAATTATAAAAATAAAATATTCAAAAAATGTATGTAACACGTCTGATGCAATATTACAATGCACAATTTTGAAAACAAAGCATGTAATTTTGTCTATAAGCAACATATAGAATTAAAAATTAATAACAGTCATAATAATTACAAGTTTTTTTTATTTACTTTATTATTGTTAGTATCTTGTTCTTTTGCGTTCATCCGAAGATGTAACTGCGTTGTGTCCATTTACAGCATGGCTGCGATATTTGCACCTTTCGGCCAACACATCCGACTTCTGCGGGCATTTGTTGACCGGGTTAGCCTTCCCGGTTTTTTTGTTTGTTAGCATGATTATTATTATTTCATATTAACAAATAATAGTGTATCTTGTCCCACAGTTCCAGTATAACAGTGATTATTCTGATGTCTTCTCTACCTACACTGAACTGTTGTTGTTGGGGCAGTTATGTCGTTTTCTGCCTACACTGAACTGTTGTTGTTGGGGCAGTTATGTCGTTTTCTGCCTACACTGAACTGTTGTTGTTGGGGCAGTTATGTCGTTTTCTACCTACACTGAACTGTTGTTGTTGGGGCAGTTATGTCGTTTTCTACCTACACTGAACTGTTGTTGTTGGGGCAGTTATGTCGTTTTTCTACCTACACTGAACTGTTGTTGTTGGGGCAGTTATGTCGTTTTCTGCCTACACTGAACTGTTGTTGTTGGGGCAGTTATGTCGTTTTCTACCTACACTGAACTGTTGTTGTTGGGGCAGTTATGTCGTTTTCTACCTACACTGAACTGTTGTTGTTGGGGCAGTTATGTCGTTTTCTGCCTACACTGAACTGTTGTTGTTGGGGCAGTTATGTCGTTTTCTGCCTACACTGAACTGTTGTTGTTGGGGCAGTTATGTCGTTTTCTACCTACACTGAACTGTTGTTGTTGGGGCAGTTATGTCGTTTTCTACCTACACTGAACTGTTTGTTGTTGGGGCAGTTATGTCGTTTTCTACCTACACTGAACTGTTGTTGTTGGGGCAGTTATGTCGTTTTCTACCTACACTGAACTGTTGTTGTTGGGGCAGTTATGTCGTTTTCTACCTACACTGAACTGTTGTTGTTGGAGCAGTTATGTCGTTTTCTACCTACACTGAACTGTTGTTGTTGGGGCAGTTATGTCGTTTTCTGCCTACACTGAACTGTTGTTGTTGGGGCAGTTATGTCGTTTTCTACCTACACTGAACTGTTGTTGTTGGGGCAGTTATGTCGTTTTCTACCTACACTGAACTGTTGTTGTTGGGGCAGTTATGTCGTTTTCTACCTACACTGAACTGTTGTTGTTGGGGCAGTTATGTCGTTTTCTGCCTACACTGAACTGTTGTTGTTGGGGCAGTTATGTCGTTTTCTGCCTACACTGAACTGTTGTTGTTGGGGCAGTTATGTCGTTTTCTGCCTACACTGAACTGTTGTTGTTGGGGCAGTTATGTCGTTTTCTACCTACACTGAACTGTTGTTGTTGGGGCAGTTATGTCGTTTTCTACCTACACTGAACTGTTGTTGTTGGGGCAGTTATGTCGTTTTATACCTACACTGAACTGTTGTTTTTGGGGCAGTTATGTCGTTTTCTACCTACACTGAACTGTTGTTGTTGGGGCAGTTATGTCGTTTTCTACCTACACTGAACTGTTGTTGTTGGGGCAGTTATGTCGTTTTCTGTACTTTTGTTGCGATACATTCTTATCAAAGTATTTTACTAGTATTATTGGTAAAAAATGGCACTTGTAATAATAACAGTTAGTGTACTTCTTCTTCTTTGCGTTCACCAGCTGTACATTCTGGCGTAAAGTTCTGGTTGTTCGTCCACTTCTGGACTGCAGTCCTGTTCCAGAACCTGAGTGTTGCATGTGCATCAGTTTTACAGATCTCATTCTCTTGAATGCAGACTGCTGGTTCCTTGCCTCTCAGGCAGATGCACTCCGACTTCAAAGGCAGCTCCCCAGTTAGTCGACTCTTACGACATGCTTTTGGGGAGGCAGTGGGTCTATTCTTGTTTTCCCCACAATAGGGCCCCGGAACCCACACAGGGGAGTTAGTGTACTATAAGAATTAGTTTTACGTGTGTGTTCAGGTGCTCTTTTTCAGGGGAAACTAAGAATTGAACTTATGCCATATAACAGGCATATTGCCGCAGACGTTTGGTGAAAGTTTGGCTAACATTAGATACGCTGGGCAGTAAGTTGCAGACATCACAGCCTAGCTGTACACCACATCACAGCATGATAACCGATCTAACGCAAAAGAAGGATGGTATAATGCTCCCTTTTAATAATAATAATAATTATTAATAATATTATTATTGCCATTATTATTATTATTATTATTATTATTATTATTATTATTATTATTATTATTATTATTATTACTATGAATTAAGCAGAATCAACAGTAATAGTGGTAGCAGTATTCTTTATTTATCATTAATTTAAAAAAACTGTAAATAGATGTGCTGAGTTGATCTAATTACTTGCACCCGGAAATATTGTACTTGCAGTTTTTATTTTCATAAAATGTATAATTACCATGATAATATTATAGTTACAGTATTTGTTACAAAATTTGTGTCAAAATGTACAGTATTCAAAAATATAAACTATACATATTATAAATAATGCACGCTGGATAAGACTGCGCAAAATCTACAATAATAATATACAACATACGATTATATATAATCTTTACACAATGATATACAAACATACAGTAATATACAATCATTATAAAATAATATACAACTTACGATTATATATATAATCAGTATACAATAATATACAATGTACGATTATATACAATCTTTATTCAATAATACACAAAGTACGATTATATACATCTTTATACAATAATATACAATGTACGATTATATAAAATATTTATATAATAATATACAACGTACGATTATATACAATATGTATACAGTAAAATACAACGTACTGTTATATACAATCTTTATACAATAATATACAATGTACGATTATATAAAATATTTATACAATAATATACAACGTACGATTATATACAATATGTATACAGTAATACACAAAAAACTGTTATATACAATCTTTATACAATAATATACACCATACGATTATATAGTCTTTTTACAATAATATACAACATACGATTATATGCAATATTCATACAATAATATACAACGTACGATTATATACAATCTGTATACATTAATATACAACATACGGTTCTATAAATCTTTATACATAATATACAACATACTGTTATATAAATCTTTATACAATAATATACAACATACGACTATTTACAATCTTTATACAATAATACGCAAGATTAGATTACATACAATATTAAGTAATATACTATACAAATACAATATGTTTAAAGGTGTAATAATAAAAAAAAAATTTACAACAGTGTTACGATTCGTTAAAATAGTAATACAAGAATAGTAACAATAATTACAATAATTGCAAATATAATAGCAACAAAAGCAATTATTGTGTTAAAACAAGCAATATCATGTGATAAATGTAGCACTTATATTATACTTATATTGTGTTTTAATAATAATAATAAAAAATTTTTTTAAATGTTATTTGTAGAATCTGACGAAATAATAATAGTAGCAGTAGTTCTATTCTTGCTTCCTAATGCCGGGATGCCGGGTTCGATCCCCGCTGCGGGCCATGCGCCTTGCGTTGGTTTCGGCAGTGGTATCAAGAAAGCCGACGGTCCAGAAAGCAATGGCAAACTACTGGACGTAAATTTGCCTAGAAAAACCACGCAACAGGCAGGGGCTGTTGGGGTTGGTTCTGCAACGTCTTGTAAAGGAAACTCAACTAACCAGTTCTATTCTTAGTTGTAGCAGTGGTGATAGTAATAGTGACAGTAGCACAGCAACTGCAATAGTAGCACATTAATAGTAGCAGTAAAAGTAACTGTAGCACTAGCAGTAACAGCAGCATCACCAACAGTATTTATTGTTGCTGTTGCGGTAGTCTAAACTGTTTTGTAGTATCCATGAATAGAAACAGTGGTTCTTTTGTGTTAAGTGACCACATCACGTGAGATTTAGAGAAATCCCATACTATGAGGGAGGGGGGGGGGGTTGTGGGGAGTAGGGTTAGGGCTAGTGTTAAGTGACTAGCGACTACTACTAACCCCCCTATGGGATGTCCCTAAATCTCGCGTGATGTGGTGACTTGACTGAAAAGAACCGAAACAATTGCCATGCCACGGAAAACTTCAGTCCGATCCGAAGCTTTGCTCAGAAATAAACAAATAGATAAATAAATACAAAAATCGTCACCTTCAACCAGCCTCCCCTGAGTGGTAGCTTTAGGTTATAATTGTGACTAGGTTATGTGCGGCATATACAATTGCTATGAAAAGGACTCCTGCAGTGTTTATGCGATCAAAGGAGACGGACCCACATACTGTCTCGACCGGCGAAGAAGTCGTTTACCGGCGAGCCAATGGGTGACCGGGTCGCCGATAAAATGTCAGTCGCCTATCCTTTACAGGACGTTGCAGAACCCACCCCAGCATGTTTGGCTATTTGTAATTTTACATGACAATGCTCATATTCGGTAGTTCCCCACTGCTACTCAACGGTCGTGAGCCACCGTGGTGTAGTGTTTAGAATCTCCCCTGAGGATGGGAGAATCGTCGGTTCAGATCCTGAAAAAGCCGTAATTGGTTTTAATTGACTTTGGTTCCCAGGTCGACCCAGCTTCAAATTGGCGCCAGGTAAATTCCTGGAAAGTAAAGGCGGCCTGAGTGATGCTGACCACATCGCCCGCATTTGCTCTATAAATAATACTTCTAACCCTACATGCCCGGTACGCCTGAAGGGACGGAAAAAGGTCAATATTTTTTTTTTTACCTAACGATCTAAACCAACGCAAGACGGTCTGCTGCCAAATGGCATGTAGCTGTGATCGAAACCGATACCTCAGAATTACCGAATGCGTTCGCAACCTCTGAACCGCCGACCCAACACGTCGCCAAGAAAGTGCAATCTGGAGCTGTCACTGTTAAGCTGTTTGTGATTTGAGCATTGATATTGTGAACAACATCCGCTTAAAAATAAAACAGCAACTTCATTGTATCTTCAGGAATAGCCAGTCATTAGCCATTTGTCCATATATTGTTTCCATTTCTTAGCGCTCAACAGTTGTAAACTCCAGTGGATAGTTCTGGTTGTTCATCCACTTCTGGACTTTGGTCTCGTTACAGAACTTGAGCTTTGTGTACAGGTCTGGGTACTTTTTTTTTAAGTTCACCCCATCTTGGGAATTCAGAGAGTTCCCCAAGGGAAAGTCTAATACCATGGGACCGGGGATTGGGTGGGGGTTGTTATAGTTAGTTGGTGCTCATTTCACACAGTATCACTCCTATAATATTATTGGACTTTCTTTGGAAACTCTCGGATTCCTGAAGATGGGGTGAACTAGAATGAACGGACCCAAATCCTTTTTACGCGTCTGGCTCATTTGTATGCAGCATTTTGGTTCCTCGCCTCTCGATCAGACTTCGAAGAAAACACCACTAACTACTCGCCTTTTACGACATGCTTGCTGAGGACCTGGTGCTCTATTCTTGTTTCCCCAACACGGTGAATACACACGTTCATTTGAATGAGATCAGTTTAGAATATGATCGAGTAGGGAAAGATGAAACAAGACTCCCATAACTGGAAGGGTTTACTGAAAGAATGATAACAGAAGAAGAGAACTCCTGGGAACAAAATGCCATGGACCGTCTTGTGTGGAGGGGTTACATCAGGAAAAGAATGAGAATAAAAGAAGAAATAATTGCAGAAAGGATAGAGCTGAACGTTTGAGAACCGTATTTGACTATACACAAATGTTGACAACAATTGTCCTGAAATCTCATGCTATAATTGAGGAAGACTTTTATTAACGCTGACGGGTCTTGCTAGTCACACTCGCCATGGCCATGTACTAGGAGTCCTATGCCTCCTCATAGCGCAGTATATAACACATCATCTGGAAGGATAAAGGTGTTAGTCAGTCAATCAATCAAACGATAGAAGAAGATGGCGTATGAAGACTCTCCACGCGCTTCTGCCAATACATGGAAAGGTGTTAGTTGGCGAACTGCAGTTGTTAGAGATAAGAGGGCGTGGCAAGTCCTAACTGCCCACGTCTGTTGAAAAAAAAAGACACTTGATGATGATGATATGGGCGGGACAACAAAAACAAAATAACTGGAAAAGATGACACGAATGTATTTTTGTTTAGCCCTGCAGTAAACAAAAGACGGGGCCCAGCGGAAATACACAATGGAAAGATATAATGAGGAAACAAAGATGGCGGGGTAGACATAATGGCGCCGGTGGGAATCTCGTGACACGGTGCAGGAGTATTGCCATCAGATGTCGTGTGGGGGAGTGGGGGGGGGGGGTGAACCACCAGCCGATTTTATCACATAGATCCTTAACTGCACAGGGCTGCATGTTACAAATTTAGGTTTTGCCGTTATGGGTACCATAGTTATCTTCTTCCCCTCAGCGTTGACAGTCGGTCAACCTGCGAAAGTGTTTGGGTGTTCATCCACTTCTGGACTTTGGTCTTGTTCTAGAACTTGAGTTTTGCATGCGCACCCGTTTTATAGATCAGACTTATTTGTATGCAAACTCCTGGACCCTCGACTTTTAGGCAGATGCACTTCGATTCGAAGAAACTCCCTTTATTTGTGCACTGTACGACATGCTTCTTAGGGAGGTAGTTGCCCCCCCCCCTTCCCCTCTTCTAGAATGAGACCCCGGAACCGTCACGGGGAGGTGCCTTAGTTATAACTTCCTTGGAGTTTGAAATGGGTATCTGAGCTGTCCCTGTTGATCTTCCTTCAGTACTGGGATTATTTGAGTCTTACGATGTGAAACCTTCAGGTCTTTTTGGTCTGCCATCCAGACTGAGATTTTCTGATCCAAGGATGTAAACATTTTTAGGTATCAGCCAGGAGAGGACAAACGGCACTCACACTATACCATCAGGCGCAATACTTTTACGAGTTCTGCCAGTTTTATTTTCTGATTTGTTTATTTGCTGTGCTTCTCTCGGCGCTTCACCAGCAACCTAGATAACAATCACCTACTTCGTATGCGCCCGTAGTTTTCCTATTATTCTAATGTAGTCAATTCATTGTAAATACATTTTTTGTGGGTACTGTGTTGTCTGTGTTTGCTGATGAAGACTAAACGCCGCAACGTTCTTTTTTTATTCACTGCAATTAATTTTGGTAAGCTGGCGTATACTTTTTTGTTTTTATTACCCTTTTTCTTCTCTTCCCTACAATTTCCTAGCCATTTTTAAAACGTGATATTCTCTTGCTTGTACTGGTGACCAGGACGCTTTTGTTCATACACTGACCTGAATTCCACTTCTTATATTAGTGGAAATGTTTGGGGACTCTTCGTTTCTGGGGTCGACTGACCCACCTTTATGAGATGTGTGTGGAGTCTGAAGTTTTAAGAAATTGTCTTTAAAGGAATTGCTTCTAGACAAATTGACAAATAGCTAATCTGACAGACGAAGGAACAAGCCCATATACACTATGGATCAACAGTTCCCGAAGAAATACAGACATACGGACGGGACTGACAGACAGGCAGGCAGGCAGACAGAAGGACGGACGAACAGACAGACATATAGACACATAGACAGTGAGATTGAGTAAAACAACAAGTACGCAAGGGAGGGTCTGAAACAGTGGATGTCAGGAAATTAGTCTGTTTCAAAGGCACTTAATCTACACACATGGTTGCAGCCGAGCCGCCACGGAAAGGGCACATCCAGGCTCGGGTAATGACAGCAATTGACTCGGGTTTCTGTCTCACTTGGCTATTTGTATCCACAGTTCATGGGCGTTGCTTCCTTTCGGCAACCGACGGCGGTCATATCTGATGGTGTTGCTGTTGGTGGTGGTGGTCGTAGTGGTGGCGGTAGTTACGGTGGTTAATGTATCTGCCGTATGAGCAACGAGGGTTGGCCACAGTGTACCACGGTTATGTTTTGGAGTATTCGTGGTGTGGCTTCGAACTCTTCCACAGCGCGATTCTCATACCATTGTCCGTAAACTACGAAAACGATTTTTTTTTCTCATTGTCCACCCTGTAAAAGGAACCCAAGTACTCGGGTATCATAAATCGTTAACCGCACTAGCTAAACTCTCATCCATGGAGGCGCGTAGTTGTGATCAATGTTGAAATAAGAATCGACATCATAGCACTCAGGACACGAGCATCAAACAGTTCGTTAGTTTAGTTAAGATAGAGGTGTGGCGAGGAAGAGACGAAAAGCAGGTGAAGAAGGAGAAGAAGAAGAAGAAGAAGAAGAAGAAGAAGAAGAAGAAAAGAAGAAGAAGAAGAAGAAAAAGCAGAACAAGAAGAAGAAGAAGAAGAAGAAGAAAAGAAGAAGAAGAAGAAGAAAAAGCAGAACAAGAAGAAGAAGAAAAGAAGAAGAAGAAGAAGAAGAAGAAGAAGAAGAAGAAGAAGAAGAAGAAGAAGAAGAAGAAGAAGAAGAAGAAGAAGAAGAAGAAGAAGAAGAAGAAGAAGAAGAAGAAGAAGGAGAAGAAGAAGAAGAAGAAGAAGAAGAAGAAGAAGAAGAAGAAGAAGAAGAAGAAGAAGAAGAAGAAAAGAAGTAGAAGAAGAAGAAGAAGAAGAAGAAGAAGAAGAAGAAGAAGAAGAAGAAGAAGAAGAAGAAGAAGAAGAAGAAGAAGAAGGAGGAGGAGGAGGAGAAGAAGAAATAAGAAGAAAGAAGAGGAGAATAAGAAAAAGAAAGAATAATAAAGAAGAAGAAAGAAGTAGAATTTATTGTCAGAGAGAGAGAGAGAGAGAGAGAGAGAGAGAGAGAGAGAGAGAGAGAGAGAGATAGAGAGAGAGGAGGGGCGGAGAGAGAGAGAGAGAGACTATAAACGAGAAATGTATAAGCCCCAAAATAATA
>CAJHNH020000756.1:150000-172500 GCA_905116865.2 Candidula unifasciata
GATGTTATTTTCTTCATATAATTTCCGATGACTGTTTGTAGATATTTAAACTTCGATACCTAATTAATGCCCTTGATCTAGTGCTTTATTTGGAAATTATAACTACAGAACATGAAAAATAAAAACCTGAAGTCTTCGTTTTGTTTCGTTAATTTCTGTTACAGTCTAAATTTTATGAAATAATTATCTCTGTGGTAAGTATTAAATGTCCTGCAAAGGGTAAAGAAATAATGTTCAATTTAGAGGACAGTATTCTTTTTGCGTTCGTTCATAAAGTGACAATAACCAAGTTGTTTTGTGGTTGAATGCTAGATTTAGATATCTCCGCCTTTCCTCTTGACATATTTTTTTACAACACTTTAAATAGGTCGCTTTGTGTGAACGTTGGGTGGGGAAAAGGAGGGGGGGGGTGGGGTGGGGAAAAGGAGGGGGGGTGGGGAAAAGGAGGGGGGGTGGGGAAAAGGAGGGGGGGTGGGGAGGTTATTCTGATCTTTTATCTTCCCAATGTGAGGCCCCAGAACTGACTGCCCCCCTCCAGGACGTATCACACGCAAAGATAAACACCCGCTGACACAAAATATCGTCATTCGGATGCTAATAACCCGAGAACAGGTCCCATAAGTCCCGTTAAACCCATAGGCAGAGTTATACTAGGGCCCCTGGCAACAGCCAGAGTGGGGCTTTAAAACAGCAACAAAATTGCGTCCAACACTGGGGCGCAATATGACCATAACACAGTTTAGACGGCACACTGGGAATAGAAAGATAATTATTTCCATTTTATTGAGAATGGCAAAACGATTGTTGTTACCTCTACAGTTTTGTAGTGATGTTAACATCATCAGATAAGTTTGTGAGATGTCGTGAGGAGAAATAATCCCCCACACGTCCGGGTAACAGGGTCAACTTTCTGTCAGACAAGCAAAGGAACGGCAAAGAAAAAAAAAAAAAAAAAACGAAAGACCAAGTGACATGGACTGGCTAAGAACAATGACATGATCCGTGATTCTGGTGATTGTGTCGACACAGAAAAAAACATTGTAGTATGTTATTTTAAGGAGAAGGCTTAAGGAGTATAGTCCTAGCTTAAGAGCGTAATAATAATAGCAGCATTAATCATAATACATGCTCAGAATGATAAATACACATACTAATATATATATATATATATATATATATATATATATATATATATATATATATATATATATATATATATATATATATATATATAAAAGGCATAAAAAAGTACTTCTATGGTGAATTTCTCTACTCTATTGAATGGGGCTGCTTAGCTGCTGGAAGAAAGGGGGAGGGGTGGGGATGGCGGGGCGGGAGCGCCTCAAGGAATCTTTGTGTCGACATGTGGTAAGTTGCGAAATATTTATAATATTTCACAGAACCAGCTTCAGCCATTTTTTGGGGTTGTGTGATATCAATTTTACATTCAGCAGTTTACCATTGTCCTAAACGGTCAGTTCTCGATGTCAACGTAAGGCTGTCTGCTGCCAGATTGCTCCGCAGCAATCAAATCCGGCACCTCGAAATTACCTTTGCAACGCCTAGAAGTAATATACTAGTTGTATTCTATACCAGTAAATAGACTCCAACATTTAATTTAATTTTACTTTACATTACTTCACTTAACATTACTTTACATTACTTCACTTTACATTGCTTCGCTCAACGTTACATCACTTTACATAAATTGTCAACATAAAATAATCACCATAGTGGAGTTTTATTCTAAACGCATAAAGGCGCGGAAAACTTACTACATTTTGGTTTGTTTTACTTCACTTTGACTTTAGCTTTACCTTACTTTAATTGTACCTTACCTTACTTTACCTGACTGTAACTATAACTTTACATTAATTTACTGTAACTTTTACTTTATTTCACTCTACTTTACTTTAACTTTTTTTAAACTTTAACTTTAACTTTCTTTACTTTAACTTTACTAACTTTACTAAAACTGTTTTTTAACTTCACTTTACTTTAAGTTTACTTTAACTGTACTTTACTTTACTTTAACTTTACTTTTACTTTACTTTACTTTACTTTACTTTACTTAAACTTTAACTTTACTTTACTTTAACTTTACTTTACTTTAACTTTACTTAAACTTTTTTTTTACTTTAACTTTACTTTACTTTTACTTTTTTTAAACTTTACTTTAACTTTACTTTAGCTTTACTTTACTTTACTTTACTTTACTTTAGCTTTACTTTACTTTACTTTATTTTACTTTGCTTTAATATTCTATACTTTAATGTAACTGTGCTTTAATTTACTTTACATTACTTTACTTTACTTTACTTTAACTTTACCCTGCCTTACTTTAATTTTAATTTACTTTACCTTTACTTTTCTTATTTTTTTTTTGGGGGGGGGGGGGGGGGGGGGGGGGGGGGGGGGGGGGGTCTTTTTGTAACATTAAATATTTGCCATACTGGGTGTTTGAATCTAAGCTACCGAGCACGAGCGGGTAAGCGCTAGCTGCGGCATTACTGGGGTTCTCTTACTTCCTTTTCCTTTACTCACATTTACTTTACAGTATGAAATTTATTAAAGATTAGCAAATTATGATGTATTTATTGCACAGCATAAAAATTTTTTAATTATTTATTTACTTTTTGATTTTAACAAACAATTTTTTTTTTTAATTTTATTTATGAACTAGTACCCTAATATTTTATGATTTATTTAATATCTACGATTCATGTATTTATTAGGAACAAAAAATTCTATACATTTAATAATTCAAATAAGTTACCTATTTAATACAGTAAAACTTCCATTAACCGTCATTAGCAGTCAGTTTATATCACCCGTCTGTCTAAATAATGTATGTGGATCAAAAAGCAAAACAGACATCTTTAAAATATAAACGGATTAATTGTAGACCCTGCCGTATAAAGCTGAAGATAAATATATACTGTATGAGGAAACAATATTATCAAACGGCATCCAGTGGTTGGAAATGCAAGAGAAAGCAAATGCAACACAGAACCTACTTCAGCGTAAAGTACGAAACATCGCCGCGTTGAAACCTTGAACCTCAAATACACAGAAGAAGATAACATATTATTGTTTAACGTAACGTGGGTTTATAGTGTTACTGCAACTTATATTACATTTTATATTGTTACGTTACTACAACTTATATTAAAGTTTATAGTGTTACGTTGCTACTACTTATATTAAAGTTTCGCCCGGCTCTCTAGCGAAGTTGGTTAAACCTGACTTTGTAAAATTAAACACAATATGTATGTATCCTTAACTTTTAAAGGATTTTATTTTCCTTTTGATTGCAATTTCGCAGTGAAATCACGTTACTGTACAGACACAGTAAGAGATTGAGAGTAGCAGTAGTAGTAGTAGTAGTAGTAGTAGTAGTAGTAGTAGTAGTAGTAGTAGTAGTAGTAGTAGTAGTAGTAGTAGTAGTAGTAGTAGTAGTAGTAGTAGTAGTAGTAGTAGTAGTAGTAGTAATAGTAGTAGTTGTTGTTGTTGTTGTTGTTGTTGTTGTAGTTGTAGTAGTAGTAGTAGTAGTAGTAGTAGTAGTAGTAGTAATAGTAGTAGTAGTAGTAGTAGTAGTAGTAGTAGTAGTAGTAGTAGTAGTAGTAGTAGTAGTAGTAGTAGTAGTAGTAGTAGTAGTAGTAGTAGTAGTAGTAGTAGTAGTAGTAGTAGTAGTAGTAGTAGTAGTAGTAGTAATTGTATTTCCTTTTAGCTATTCACAAATTTAATTAAAATTGCAATTTTCAATAAATTATTAAATCTTTTTTTTTTTTTTTTCACATGTTAATTTTCAGTCAGTGTCAATCAATTTTCAATCCAAATTCTACTTTTAGAAGTCTACTTTTAGAAGTTTACTTCGCCGCTACAAAACGTCAGTTTATCAGTGCTCTCCGCAGTCAGTAGCTATATTAGATTCCTATTGTAGAGAAAACAGCCTGTCAGATAATTTTCTTTTTACTATTGCTATTTATATTATTATTATTATTATTATTATTATTATTATTATTAATATTATTATTATTATTATTATTATTATTATTATTATTATTAATATTATTATTATTATTAATATTATTATTATTATTATTATTATTGCACGGTCTCCGTAGCTTAGGCGTTACGAGTCCGACTCGTAATTCCAACGTAGCACGATCGAAAACCTACTGCTGGCTGCGTGGATTTTTATCATGGTATGCGACGTCGCAGGTCGACCTAGCCCTAAATAGGTACCAGGATGTATGTCCTGGGGAAGTAAAGACGGCCGGGGTAAGGCTGACCACATTACTCACATAGTGCCGATGGTGTGTAAAAATATGGGATGCTGTTCCCATTTTCCCGATACGACAAAAGGGCGTGAAAAAGGGCGTTCACTTTTATAATTATTATTATTGGACCGATTTCAGATTTTTGATTTTATTCAGAATTGACCCATGCTTTGAGGTCGACACAACATAAAATCGGTAAAAGGTAATGTACGCAGAAGTAAAAGCTGCAATGGGCTACGTGGTCTAGAGTCATGGAGTCCGCCTCTAGTGCTAGAGTTTCTGGGATTAATCCCCGGTAAGGGCTGCGATTATTATCGCGTGGACTTAGACTTCTAGTCATTCCCCCTGGTCTCTGGGCAGTGAGATCGGACGCCCGTGTGTATTGCTGCGCACGGAAAAAAATCCCTTATCGGTTGTAAATCGAAAAGAGTAGCCTGGCGGGGCTGCCCAGGCAACACTTGAAGTTAAAAATCTACCCAAAGTATTTCAGGATCCTTGCCGGTGCTACAGAGTCTGTGCACCGTGGTGAGCTTCTTCGGACTCAGACTTCAGTTAGATGAAGAACGGAGCACTTATGGGTTACTACCCGTGTGTCAAAATGTTGATCTGTTGTTTAAAACCTAAAAACCTAAATATTATTTTAATACTACCCGTAGTTTATAGAATATTTTATTTTGTAGCTAATTAATTATCCATTTAAAAAAAAAAGTTGGAGGAAAAATATGAGAGGGAGGGTGCGGGGGTTGGGATGTGGTGTACAATATCGTTTACATACGTGACTTTGTAGAGACGACGCCAGGATTTGTTATGTTGTTTTGTTCACATTTGCTAGGTTTCCGTTGCTTCTGATAGTCGATTCTCGAGTTTTCGATACCTTTGTCGAAGTGAAAGCAAATCGGTCTGTTAACTAATCGCATGCAGCTGGTGTGTTTATTGCACGAGGAAATTGTTCTTATGTGGAAGGCCTGAATAAGACTATAGCGTTTATTTTATGGTATACATGGGTGTAATTTGTCACTGACGCCACGGAGTTCGTGCGCTGTTTTGAGAATTGTGTGTGAGTACCTGTGTGTGTATGTTTTTGTGTGTTTACGCGTGTGAACGTATGTGTATGTGTACTTGTGTGTGTGTGTGTGTGCGTACTTCTGGGCGTGAGAACTTGTGTATGTTCTCCTGCGTGCGTACTTGTTCTGCGTACGTTCTTGTGTGTGTACTTGCTTGTGTAGATTTGTGCGTGTGCGCATTTGTGTGTATATTTGTGTAACAACCTGACTACCTGTAAATGTACCTTTGTGCCTGCACACCTATCTCTCTTTACTTCCCCAGGAATATCTACCAATCCGCACTGCCCGAGCCCGAGTCAAAGTGGCACCAGCATCTCACCAACCTACGACCTCAGTCGCCGCTACTACCTGCCCCATCCTCACTCTCACCAGCAGCAGCAGCAGCATCATCATCTACAGCATCAGGGCTACCTCCATCAACAGCAGCAACTACAGCAGCAACAGCATCTCGAGGTTGAGTCTGGATTAGGTTGTAATTTGATTAACCAAGATAGATCCATGTTGCTTCTTCAGCCACAAGTGAGTACCACTGTTAAGTTGTTGTTTTTAACTGTAACGTTATTATTATCGTTGTTGTAGTATATTCCATTGGCTAACGTTATAAAGGGAAGAATACGGAGATAGCTTGAAGCTAGGCTGTTCAACTGGCGGCCCGCGTCCCATGCAAATGGCCGCGCGGCTTATGACCAGCTGTTTTGTATTAACGATCTTTCTTGACGTAATGCTGACCACATTACCCACCTTGTGCCGATTGGTCAGTAAAAATATGGGATGCTCTTTCCATATTCCCTATGGGCCTAAGGCGTAAAAAGGGATCTTTACTTTACTTACGATATTTCTACACTGGAGCTCGGGTTTCTAGCCCATGAAGATCACTATTTTCAAAGTGTCAATCAGACAGAAGATAACATACAGACACCAAGAGGAGGAGAGGACAATTGACCTCATTAGAGGCAAAAAGCCATGCACATAGCGCGCGCGCGTGCGCGCACACACACACACACACCACAGTCTTAGCCAAACACATGGTACAAATAAACCAGACCATAAATATAACCGGAGACTGCAGCTAGCTTTGCTGCCAGCATCAGGTTCAACATGGTCGACTTTTTTGTTTTTTAACCAACATGGATAGCTCAGGTATTATTGCAGAATGCCTCTTGACACTTTGGTAAGGACAACTCTTCGATGGACGACAGTTCTTCTTCTTTGTTCATCGGCTGTTAGATCCGGCGAAAAGTTCTGGCTGTTTTTTAATTTGTAATTTGCTTTTGTGCCAGGGCCTCAGTTTTGCATGTATATCTGTTTTACTGGCTTATTTGTGCGCACCTAGTTATTCCTTGCGGCTCTGGCAGATGCGCTGCGACTTCGAAGAAAGCTCCAAATTAGTCGACTCTTACGACACGCTTGGGGAGGGGTGGGGTGGGGTTGGGGGCAGTAAGCAGGTGTTCTATTCTTGTTCTCCCCTACGATGGGGCTCTAGAAACTACTCGGGGAAGACGGCAGATGAAAATGGACGCTTGAATGACCTAAGGAAACCTGGAGAAGGATTGTATAAACAGAAATAACGAAGTATAAAATGACACGGGACTATAGGCATTAAAGTAGCAGACCTGCAGCAACGGAGATCACATATGTCTGCCCTGTGTGTACACAGCGACACGGAGAGGATATAGATAGTATACTGAAGTTTTTTTTCCGTGGAGGAAACACGCAACGTCCCTGCAACATGGCTCCTGAAAATGCTGAAGATGTTTTGCAACGCTGGATACTGCCAACAGAGAAGTGATTTGCCCTGTTTAGACCCCAGTCAATGGTGTTGTTTTGGAGAAAGTACAGAAATGTACGTATCTGGGCAGATGGATAACATCCGATGTAATATGCATTATTGAGATAAGAAACAGATTAAGACAGGCAAAAACTGCGTTGTATAAAATAAAGAACACCTAATGTAATATAGCTATGTTATTGAAGGTTAGAAAAAAAATTTTTGCATGCTACATACATCCAGTTTTAACATATAATTATGAGTCCTGGACAATGGGTAGGCAGGCAAACAATTTCTTGAGGTCTCAGAGATGTGATTTTACAGAATAATGTTTAAAATACCTTGGACAGCCAAAAAGAGCGGCTAAGAGGTTTTGAAAAAGGGCGGAGCCAGAAGACAAGTTGTCACAGACAGCAGAAGGAGACAGTCATCATTTTTCGGCCTTGTTATGAGAAGATGGAAAATGGAACATGTTGTGACAACTGGAAAGATTTGTGGACGGAGAAACAGAGGAA
Source organism: Candidula unifasciata (assembly GCA_905116865.2). Classification (NCBI taxonomy): domain Eukaryota; kingdom Metazoa; phylum Mollusca; class Gastropoda; order Stylommatophora; family Geomitridae; genus Candidula; species Candidula unifasciata. The sequence goes on from CAJHNH020000756.1 coordinate 157,631, forward strand.
GACAACGAGAGAAGATGTTTGACAGTTTTGTTGCATGGCATGGAGGTGTGTCAGCACACGAAATGATACATGCTGAAGGAGATCGTGGATTGTTGAGAGGCATGATCACCCACGCCAGTGTAAAAGGCACCCGATGATGATGACGATGAGACCTCAGCCAAGTCACCGCTGTACACGGGGAGATGCGGACTGCATGATAGCTTTCAGCTTCCTGATGTCAGTTTTTCTGACAAAAGGATAGAAAAAGAAGTTGTAACTGTTTAAAATCAGTGTGTTCAAATTCACCTTATAGGGTTGAGGCCCAACAGTGTAGAAACCAAGAAGAGAGCCACTGCCTCCCTAACAAGCATGTCGCAAGAGTTGACTAATTAGGGGTGTCCTTTGAAGTCAAAGTGCATCTGCCTAAGTGGCAAGAAATCAACATTCTGCATTCAGAGGCCAGATCTGTTAAAAATGAACATGCAACACTCAAGTTATAAAACACAAATAAAGAAGTGGACGAACAGCCACAACTTTCCGCCGGAGAGTACAGCCAGTGAACACGAAGAAGGAGAAAAAAATGTCTTTACGTAATAAGGTAAATGATAGCAGCAAATAGACCATTTAATGAAGATTTTGAAAGTCGATTAATCCAAGTACAGACATCGCTTAATAAAATGAAGAATGCAGTAAGCAATATATCTTTGATATTTCAGGGGAGAGAGTTCTTAAAAGACATATATTTCAATCAATCAATCAGTAAATCAATCAATCAGTCAATTAAAGAGTTAAAGTGGTTCATGACATTGTTTACAGTTGAGAAAACGTCACTTTTCCCAGTAGCATCTGGCAGAAACAAAACCACGCTTCTGGTGACCAATACAATCAAGGGTATGTCATCACTCAGATATTTCAAACATTAAATTCTAGCCTGGGCACAGATATCAAAGCTGTACTCATTACAATCGCCCAAAACAACAGGACATTAGCCGACAAAACAGGCAATCAACTCCCGCTGGCGATCACTCGAGCAAATTGTCTCGCCCAGGAAAACAAACCCTCATCCCCAAATCCCCAAGCAAACGCTCTCTCAGCAATTGTCATCAGAGAAACTCATTTCCAAGCGCCATTGCATTTCTTTCATTGAGTCAAGTTTCCGGTTTCTGAATTCTTCGGACGTTGTTCCGATTAGCTACAAAACGTGTCGTCACCGACCATCTTGTTTAAAAAAAACTGCAAAATTCTCCAAGGCAATCCTGGAAGATACCGCATTTATTGTCCACAGTTTGCGCACGGCCGGGCTCTCCCGATTACAACGGTGCGCGGGCCACGTGCTTCGGGTGCCTGGTCATCAATGACGTGTGACGTCTGCTAGAGCAGCCGGTCTGACAGGGAGTGCTGCCGCTGGTGTGCGGCGATCCCTTCTGTTCGACTCGTAAATCATCCACGATCATTTTCATTCTGGTCTGTTTCAATAGCAACATTTGAAACCATGTGTTTTAGCTTTCTCCTGTTTTGTCTGTCTGTCTCTGTCTGTCTTGCCGCATGTCTATATGTCTGTACATCCCACCATCTCTCTCTCTCGCGCTCTGTTTCTTTCTCACTTTGTATCCCCCCCCCCCTCCCGTTAAACATAACTTTTAATATACTCTCACTCTAAAGATTGCAAATCTAGGGTGTTGTCTGTCATTTCTATAATTATTTCATTAGCTTCAACATTATTCTATGTTGTGCCCTGTAGTGTTCTGGACAGAACGGAGATGGAGGACTCAGTTTGCGCAAAATAATATAGAGGCCGACCTCTGCGAACTTGGATACAATACACTTCAGATGCACTGACTGTGAAAGCACACAGGGCTGGCAAATTGGCTAGATAAAGAAATACCTTTAGGTATGCCGTGAAGAGAGCAAACTTCTGTAAAAGACATGCTGATTGATGATCCGTTTATCAGAATGGATTGTGATAGTTAATAGACATGTCCGTCTTAATGATAAACTGTCAAGTATAGGAAACATCATATACATTTATACAGAAATTCCCGTTTTGTTATACCGATCCACGCCCGGGATCTGCTCACCATTGTTATCGAAGAAATTTATACACACGGTTTAATTAAATTCCAACATATCTATTTAATGAATTATCATTATAAAGATAAATAAGTGAGTCTTTAGAAAACAGAATAATAATAATAATAATAATAATAATAATAATAATAATAATAATAATAATAAAAATAATAATAATAATAATAATAATAATAATAATAATAAAATATTTAATAAAATATATCACAAGTTAGTTAAACTGTAGTTTAATTTGTGTAGAAATTTCTTCGATAACAATGGTCAGCACAGACCGACCGTGCCTCGGTCTAACAAAACGGGAATTTCCGAAGACCTATTTGGCCTTACTGCTGATGCTAGCCGTGATTTGAGCTTTGTTAAAGTTTTCTTCTCTTTAAAGTCAATGTCATCTATCCGTGCCTTTGTCTCGAGACAGGTAAACAAAGATACCCTGAGGTTTCGTGACTAATTTTGACTGATAAAAATTTGTTTTCTAATAAAGGCGGTATACCAGAAAAAAGTTTTCGCGTCTAAACAGGACGTAAACTACGTTAGTCATATACCAAAGCGAAAGTGTACCGAGGTATAACTGTATGCTATTTTTAACAGCAGTTAATTTTTTTTAAAGTATCAGTTGCTGGAATAATAAATAGCAGTAGCAATAGTAATAGTAGTAACAGCAGCAGCAGTGTTAGTGGGTGGTGGTGATAGTTGAAGCAGTAGCAGCAACAATAGTAGTAGTAGTAATAATAGAAGAAGATGAGTAGTAGTAGAAGAAGAAGAAGAAGAAGAAGAAGAAGAAGAAGAAGAAGAAGAAGAAGAAGAAGAAGAAGAAGAAGAAGAAGAAGAAGAAGAAGAAGAAGAAGAAGAAGAAGAAGAAGAAGAAGAAGAAGAAGAAGAAGAAGAAGAAGAAGAAGAAGAAGAAAAACATACTATACTGATGAGATTGAGAATGATGAGGAAGAGGATGGTGATGACGGTGATGCGGATAAAATAGAAAAACATAAGAGAAAGAATAAGAAGTCATTGCTGCTTTATGTAAAGATTACCATTTGCCTTTATCAGAAGTCTGAAGAATAAACTATGAACTAGAAAAGACACAGTAATCCATGAGAAGGTACTGATGAATGTTTGGTGACTCACTTACTGAGACAGGGGTCAAAGTTAAAACCCTGACTGAGGAATCATAATTCAGGATTAGTAAAGCCTCTCTCTCAAAACTACCTGTGAAAATGTAAACAGGACGTGAAAGTAAAGTGAACAACCTATCTCCTTATAATCTGACCTTGTATATGTCAGGTCTGATACTCCGCACAGTGTCAATTTTTGTCTGCAGATGCCTTTACCTTGATAAGCATTATAAAGCATCAATACTGTATAAATAAATGAAAATGATACATAAATATTGTTTTCTTTGTCAAACAGGCAAGCTACGACGCTGGCGGTAGCGCACTTCCCGGAAGTCATTTCACTTCCGGAACGTATAGCAACACAATGACGTCACAGTCGGCAATGGCCGACATCAACATCTTGGCGGCCTCGTTTTCGCTGCCGATGCATGATTTCCAACCGGACGTGACGTCATACAGTGGGGATGACCTGTCGCCTGACCACTTCTCACCTGGGTATGACAACAGCCAGTCCAGTGGGATGAGCTTCGACCAGGTGCATCAGCAGCAGCAGCAGGTCGCAGGATCTGATTACATAGACACATACAGCTTTGAAACTAGCTACATCCACCAGCGGGAACCCACGAAACACAGTTCATACGCCTCAACATCCACCCCCACCACCACCAACAGTATCAACCTCAACAACAACAACAGCACTACAACAGCCAATAACAACAGTATGAACAGCAGTAACACCACCATCACCTCAAGTCACCGGGCCATCTGCACCAGCGCTAGTATGTTCGTCGACACGGCGACTATTGACAAATATACGTCAGCCACTTCACACAGTATGGTGGAAGATGTTTACGCCCCCGTGTTCCCCAGCCACGAACCAGATTTCTACACACAACAGCAGCGCTACTTAGACTCCACAGCTAAAGCCCACTTCGCCATGGATGCTTCTAAAGTCTACGCCAAGCATCCGTTCTCAGAAAGCAGCACGCAGGACCTAGTATTCCCCCAGACATCGCTGTCATACTCAGACCTCGAACAGAAACCCACCAATCTTTACGGACACGCCGCCTACGATGTCTCGAACACAGGGCCCTACTGCCCTGAAGGCCCTAGTATCTACCAACAATACCACCCTGCTTTCTATGGGGGTCAGGGGACCCACTGCTCCACTGGTATGCCTTTTTCTGCCCCAGGGGTGCCCCACGGAGCTGCCTATAGGAGCGACCTGTCCCTTCCGATGTCCGCTCACCACTCAACACACCTGCACCACCCTCACAGGCGAACCTCCCTGACGATACCAACCCCAGCCTGTGCTGACAGGTACTGCGTTTTTATTGTCTTCTTCTTCTTTGTCCTCCTTTCCACAACCTTCCCCTCCTCCTGCAACACTTACTCCTAACTTCCTACACATCCCTTTTCCCTCTTCTCTTTCTCTCCAACTGCCAACCTCATTTCTTCTTCTCTCAACCTCACCCTCATTTTCTTCCTCTCATCAGCCTTTTTCTTCTTTTCATCTCCTCTTATCTTCCTTTCCACCTGACCCTCCATATCTTCCTTCCACTCCCGCCTTTTTGTTTCTCTCCACCTCCTCCTCATTCTCTTCTTCTCCACCGCCTCCTTCCCATCCTCTACCCTTCCTGAACCTGCTTCTCATTCTCTTTAACTCCACCTCGCCCTCCACCTTTTCCCCAGTATAATTAAAAGCAAAAGACTTTCAGTGTGTAAAGGTCATCGGTTCAATCTCAGACTTCGCTCCTTCCGTTCGCGAGTACAACAGGTACCAGGAGATGGCTGTGATATCCTCACTGACACTAAAAATGTCTCTTTTCCACGCTTTTAGGCATATTGGGCATATAGGGCTAGACCTTTATTTTATACACCAATCGACACTTCATGGTTGACGAGGTCACGCCGGTCGTCTCTACTTCCCAGGATTTTAAAAGGAGTAGAAAATTATAGGTAAGAAAAAAAGTTAGTAAGAAACAACAAACAGTAATGTTAGCTTTACAAACTCGATCACAATAAACGAACAAAGGACGTTGCGGCGATTAGCCTTCATCAGCACATAAAGAACAATACAGTACACATACACAAATATACTCTAACTATGAAGTAAGTACTTCCCAGGATGACACCTGGTACCCACACAAGGCTGGCTCGACCAGGCAGCCAATGTTATTTTGAAATAAAAATGTACGACTATTTCACGATCCTTAAGCGAGCGTCTAGCCACTGCACCACAGTTGCTCTCTCCCCCCCCCCCTCCGATGAGGCTAGCACATAGTTGTAGTAGTAGCAGCAGCAGTAGTAGTGATAGTAGTTGTAGGGGTGGCAGAGGTGGTAAAAGTAGTTGTAGTAGTTAAGATGGTGGTAGTAGTATTAATAGCATAAGTAATTATAGAAATAGTAGTATAATTACATTACTACTACCATCTCTGCTACTATTACTACTATTATTACTATTATCACCACCAAACGACGATTATTACTACTACACATCCTAATCCTAATGTTTGGATAACTTGTGTAACATGAAGGTAGCTTGTGCATAGTGTACTAGTGTACTTCTGTTTTCATTTGTGAGATGAAGTTGAGCAAGCTATGGATTATATAAAACTAATATCATCATCATTAAGTGCCCTGCCAGCTGGTCTAAGCGTTGATGTATCTCGACACTGTTTCTCTGTATTTGGTGTTCTGGATCCATTCCACTGATGATATTCCTCCATGCCACTGTTTTAAACCATCTACCATCGTTTCTTTTAGTCTGCCTCTGGCGCTGCCACCTGTGATTTTCCAGTCGTCACGATATTTTTCAGTGCTCCTTTTCTCATCATATAACCAAAGAATTTTTAAAATATATAAATAATAAAAATAGTAACAGGCATGGCCAGGCAGTGGTTAGTGCTTTTTGTTGATCTTGCGTTTGCAACCTTAAATAGGTGGATTTATAATTAACTTCGCTTTCAAGGTCGACAAAACCTAAAATGGATAGCAGGAAATATACTGGGAAGCAAAGATGGCTTGCCACCCAGTCGTATTAAAATGGCACCATATACCTATACGCCATTGTCGCAAAAAGTATCTTTCTTTGCTTAGTAAAAGTAATAATGATGACGACGGTGATGATGATGATGATGATGATGATACTACTAACTCCAATGGCAGATTCAGTCATTCTCTTGAGAACTACTTTTTCTATCTAACTGGGTCTAGCTTGCCTAAGGGACATAACGACCAGCACAGCTGCATCTAATATGTTTGCGTTATGGTCCCTGCCTTCAACATCTTTTTATGAGGTACGCGTGGCTGAGAGCTTCATCTGATCAGACCCGCACGTTGATTATAATGTAGAGACATTAGTAAAGTTACTTTGTGTATCTTTGTTTGTAAATATAACATTATCTATTCATATTATGTTCTTGTGAAGGCTTTTAGCCGCTTTTAGCCGATTAGCTCTGCTTTTCTTTTGGGTGTAATCTTGTCATGAGAATAACAATGACCCCTGCTCCTATCCACTCATTAATGATCTTTTTTTCCCTCCCTGTTGATTATCTGTTAGCTTGGAGCTCCAGAAGTACCAGCTGCACTCGCCAGGCACCCCTCCAACACCCCACAACCGGTCGCCGCCCCTGCGAGATGGAAGCCAGCCTGTCAAAGAGAGTTTACTTTGTGCTGTTTGTGGCGACAACGCCGCCTGCCAACACTACGGAGTCCGCACTTGTGAAGGCTGTAAAGGATTTTTTAAGGTAGGAATTTTTCTTATGGCTAACGAGAATTAAAAACGTTATAAATGACATTGGCGCCGGAGCTTGGGGGGGGGGGGGGGGGGGCAGTTTATTTTACTCCTCCGATCTTCAATGTGATAATTTTTGGTTAATTATTTGTAATATAAATTTATGTAACCTATGGTGCAATTTCAATGCTTCGAGATGGATTTATGTCCTTATTCCATAGCTGTTAATTTCAGGCTGTATGATAAACATGACCAATGAAGACACCTTCTTTCGAGGTGCCTAGTTGGTCTTATTCTTAGTACACCTATTTCCAAAGCGAGGTACACACGCCATTTGAAGGTTACAGGTTCGATTCTCAGCACGGTTACTGAAGCTTTCGATTTGTATGTTGTCTATTGTGTCGTTATATCTTTCTACTTCTTTTTATGAGCTCCGATCAATACATTGTCTATTTGTTTTATATATATATATATATATATATATATATATATATATATATATATATATATATATATATATATATATATATATATATATATATATATATATATATATATAATTTTTGGAATTGACAGGGGAGGCCGAGTGTCCACCCATCAAACAATGTGTAAGTGGGCTTTCTGCCTTCACCATCCTAACCATGTTTAGAAGTTCTCTTTTGAAATATTTGTTAATACATTTCTAACGTATTATATTTATTTGCCATTCAGCAGATAATAATAACAATAATAATAAATTATAATTGTTGTTATTCTGCATTTAAAAACAAATAGGCTTAAGTCCATTGAGTCTTGACCGCTGGACAAGTTTTAGAAAGCTGCACCTCGGCTCTTTCTGCACCCCTCCCCCCCCTCCCACAACCCCCTTCCTCCCACTCCCTGTTGCACTCCTAATGATACATAATGATTTACACTCGTAGCAGTGTAAAAGAAGAAAGTACTATGTATATGGTACACTAGATAACAGAAGGGTGAAAGGTTTTGCCACATATCATGTCAAATGGTGTTTCCTTACAAAAAAGACAGTGCCAGTTCAACCTTGATCGCTATGCTTGGTTTGAGTTGTAATTTGTCCGTCCTTCTGCCTGTCGGTCTGTCTGTCGCCATGTCTGTCTGTCTGTCTACATACCTAGCAGTCTAACTATTCTTCATAATCACCATCATCATCATCGTCATCATCATCATCATGCAGCAAGTCTTTTAGAGAACGTCGCTCTCATCGCAGTCTGTCGTTATTTCTCGCCACCTTACTTTCCCACCTTGTGTACTTTCCTACTCAATGGGTCACCTATATCCTCAGACATTTTCTTGCTGGTCGGCCCATGCCCCTCTTTCTTTGTAATATTGCTTCTGCAACTTTTATCCCAGTTCGCCGTAGTGCATATAATGTCACAATATTTCAGTTTCCAAGACAAGAAGCTGTTTACTAGCCAGTCTTCCTTGCTGTTCAGATCTTTAACGGTGTCAGTATTTCTATTCTTCTTAGTCCATGGTATTCTGAGAATCTTTCCACGTCAATTCAGGTGAAAGCTCCTCTTTTCTTCTTAGTCCATGGTATTCTGAGAATCTTTCCATGTCAATTCAGGTGAAAGTCCCTCTTTTCTTCTTAATCCATGGTATTCTGAGAATCTTTCCATGTCAATTCAGGTGAAAGTCCCTCTTTTCTTCTTAGTCCATGGTATTCTGAGAATCTTTCCATGTCAATTCAGGTGAAAGTCCCTCTTTTCTTCTTGGTCTATGGTATTCTGAGAATCTTTCCATGTCAATTCAGGTGAAAGTACCCATTTTCTTCTTAGTCCATGTTATTCTGAGAATCTTTCCATGTCAATTCAGGTGAAAGTCCCTCTCTTCTTCTTAGTCCATGGTATTCTGAGAATCTTTCCATGTCAATTCAGGTGAAAGTCCCTCTTTTCTTCTCAGTCTATGGTATTCTGAGAATCTTTCCATGTCAATTCAGGTGAAAGTCCCTATTTTCTTTTTAGTCCATGGTATTCTGAGAATCTTTCCATGTCAATTCAGGTGAAAGCCGCTCTTTTCTTCTTAGTCCATGGTATTCTGAGAATCTTTCCATGTCAATTCAGGTGAAAGTCCCTCTTTTCTTCTTAGTCCATGGTATTCTGAGAATCTTTCCATGTCAATTCAGGTGAAAGTCCCTATTTTCTTTTTAGTCCATGGTATTCTGAGAATCTTTCCATGTCAATTCAGGTGAAAGTCCCTCTTTTCTTCTTAGTCCATGGTATTCTGAGAATCTTTCCATGTCAATTCAGGTGAAAGCCGCTCTTTTCTTCTTAGTCCATGGTATTCTGAGAATTTTTCAATGTCAATTCAGGTGAAAGTCCCTCTTTTCTTCTTAGTCTATGGTATTCTGAGAATCTTTCCATGTCAATTCAGTTAAAAGTCCGTCTTTTCTTCTTAGTCCATGGTATTCTGAGAATCTTTCCATGTCAATTCAGGTAAAAGTCCCTCTTTTCTTCTTAGTCCATGGTATTCTGAGAATCTGTCCATGTCAATTCAGGTGAAAGTCCCTCTTTTCTTCGTAGTCCTTGGTATTCTGAGAATCTTTCCATGTCAATTCAGGTGAAAGTCCCTCTTTTCTTCGTAGTCCATGGTATTCTGAGAATCTTTCCATAACAATTCAGGTGAAAGTCCCTCTTTTCTTCTTAGTCCATGGTATTCTGAGAAACTTTCCATTTCAATTCAGGTGAAAGCCCCTCTTTTCTTCTTAGTCCATGATATTCTGAGAATATTTCCATGTTAATTCAGGTGAAAGTCCCCCTTTTCTTCTTAGTCCATGGTATTCTCAGAATCTTTCCATGCCAATTCAGGTGAAAGTCCCTATTTTCTTCTTAGTCCATGGTATTCTGATAATCTTTCCATGTCAATTCAGGTGAAAGTCCCTCTTTTCTTCGTAGTCCATGGTATTCTGAGAATCTTTCCATGTCAATTCAGGTGAAAGTCCCTCATTTCTTCCATAGTCTTCTTTTTCTTCGCGTTCACCAGCTGTAAACTATGGCGTAAAGTTCTGGTTGTTCGTCCACTTCTGGGCTGCAGTCCTGCTCCAGAACCTGAGTGTTGCGTGTGCATCAGTTTTACAGATCTGATTCAATTAAATGCAGTCTGCTGGTTCCTTGCCTCTTAGGCAGATGCACTCCGACTTCAAAGGAAGCTTTCAAGTTAGTTGACTCTTACGACATGCTTTTGGGTAGGCAGTGGGTCTATTCTTGTTTTCCCCCACAATAGGGCCCCGGAACCCACTCGGGGATCTTCCATAGTGACTGGGACATAGTCCACATCTCAGATTCTTATCTTGCTAAAGGGAAGATGCAGATTCTCATAATTTGGACTTTGATTTCCTTGCTCTTGCTTAACCATAACATTTAACGCTGTTTAAAATATTAATAGCATCTACTAACGGTTGACTGGTCGATTCGTTTATGGACTAACTATCCAGCGAATCGTCCGGTCACTGACTGTCCAGTGAATTGGCAGGTTACTTCAACTATATGTCTGTAAGTAAAGTAAAGATTCCCTTTCCACGCTTTAAGGCGTTTAGGGCATATAGGGCTAGAACTATATTTTTATAGACCAATCGGCACAAGATGGGTGATGTAGTCAGCATCACGCCGGATGCTTTTACTTCCCAGGACTGCACCCGGTACCCACTCAAGGCTGGGTCGACCTGGGAATCAAGGTCATTTTTGAAAAAAGTCCGGCTCCGCTAGGGAGCGAACCCACGACCTTCCGATCCGAACGCGAGCGTCTAGCCGCTCCGCCACAGCGACTGCTAAATATATGTCTGTGAATTAAAAAAAATATAATGCGTCATCGCTAGCTGACCTGTACGCCTATAATCCCCCAGCGGACAGTTCAAAAGAACGCCAAGTACGTGTGTCTGGCGGACAAGAACTGCCCTGTGGACAAGCGGAGAAGAAACCGTTGCCAGTTCTGTCGGTTCCAGAAGTGTCTGGCTGTCGGCATGGTCAAAGAAGGTCAGTATCTTTCAGCTACATCTCATCACATCATCACAGACATCACTATACTGAACATCACCGTCATCAGTCTCAACATCATTATCATCATCAAAAAATCATAGCATTATCCAGCATTATCCCATCTTGCTCCTCCACATCCCCATCATCAGTATCATCATCATTAACTTTTTCAGACCCAAAGAACGCAAGTTGTGTGGTTAGTCATTTCCTCTGTATCAATAAAATGCTTCTATTCATAACTTAATTAATTTTTTTTTTTTTTTTGGTGTACATACTGTCAAGAGAATATTAAAGAAATCTGGTTTCTACAGTCAATTCTTCCAATTCTTGCACCCAGTGTGGAAGTAACTCACAGTGGTGACTTTTACTTATCTGGGTAATGTTCCTGGGACTGAAAGAGTTAAAATTCATATAATCATCATTGTAATCATCGTAATCGTCGTATCATATCATTATATCACATCAAATATTCATCAAATCTATATTATCATCATGATATCATTAACATCATCGCATCATCATGGTCTTGAATATCAAGATACTCATTATTCTGTTTGTTTTGTTTTATATTTTATGTTTTTATACATTCTATTTATGCTATACTTCTCTAACCAGTCTGTCTAAGTTCTTTCTATATCTATCTAATCAGTCTGCATCTCCTCTACATTTTTTTGGGAATCTGTCTGCGTTTACTCTAAATGTCTTAAACCTGTCTAAGTCTATATTTTAAAAACCAAACTGTGTCTGCTCTATATTTCCCTAAACATGCTGCTTCTACTTTGTATTTTCTAACCAGTAAACATCTACTCCCCCTCCCCTCCCCAACCCCCGAATCCGTTTGCTGTGTTTGTGTACACTGTTCTCTTTGAACAAAACTGCGTTTACTCTGTATTTCTCCAAAATCTTTGGTGTCTGTCGACTCTTCTATTCTCTATTTCTCTAACAAGTCTGCTGTGTGTTTTCTCTTCTTCTATTCTCTATTTCTCTAATAAGTCTGCTGTGTGTTTTCTCTTCTTCTATTCTCTATTTCTCTAATAAGTCTGCTGTGTGTTTTCTCTTCTTCTATTCTCTGTTTCTCTAACAAGTCTGCTGTGTGTTTTCTTTTTCCTTCTATTCTCTAATTCTCTAACAAGTCTGCTGTGTGTTTTCTTTTTCCTTCTACTCTCTGTTTTCCTAATAAGTCTGCTGTGTGTTTTCTCTTCTTCTCTTCTCTATTTCTCTAACAAGTCTGCTGTGTGTTTTCTTTTTCCTTCTATTCTCTATTTCTCTAACAAGTCTGCTGTGTGTGTTTTTTTTCCCTTCCATTCTCTTTTTTTTTTTGGTTACAAATCTGCTGTGTGTTTTCTCTTCTTCTATTCTCTATTTCTCTAACAAGTCTGCTGTGTGTTTTCTCTTCTTCTATTCTCTGTTTCTCTAACAAGTTTGCGGTTGTTATGTACTCTAAATTTCTCTAACCACTCTACCGTGTCGCCATTGTTTCTCACAGGACTGGCAGTGTTGTTTTTCTTTCTCCCTACCGCATTCTGGGCAAGTTGCTCAGGTCTTGCATCTCTGCAATTCCCACGTGTCTTTTCCTTGTGCATCAACATCTCCAGCCGTTTCCAAACCGATTGGTTAACATCCTCTTCTTGTCCATCTACTTCAATTTAATATTTATGCATTATTACGTCTGTTGTTGTGTCTTTAATTGTTGTTGCGACAGTCAGTGTGCCTCAGTGGGGATGTTCAATTGTCTGTACATGCAGTGACCATAGGTCACGAGTGACTATCTATCTGTAATCGACTTAGTTCTCCCAGATATAATCGACACAACATCGTATACCCAAACTTTCCTACGCACGTTGCCAGATGCAATCAGCTTAGTATCATATACCCACACTTCGCCAGATATGTGTCTCCAGATACAATCTTCTTCTTATAGTCGACGCCAGGTGGCGTGGGAAGTCACGTCACATCCGCAGCCTTCTGTCGGGTGTACTATTAATCGGTTCTGACATGGATGATCGTCTAAGCCATTATGTCAATCTGCCCAACATCTTCTCTCTTGGTCTGCCTCTGCCTCTTTTCCCCTGCAGCTTTCTCACTATCACCATGTAATTCAGTTGCCCCTTTTCATAACATAACCAAAGAATGTAGACTGCCTCCTTCTAATGTGGACAATCAGTTCTCTTCGTGGGTCAGTTTTTTTCTATACATCTTTGTTGCTCTTTTTTATTTCTGCTTTTTGTATTCCTAACATTTGTCTATCAAACCACATCTCCGCTGCTCCCAAATTGGTTTTAACTAATCGTCCAATTGTAGATGATTTACTTCCCTGAATCAGAATATGATGGAATTGGCTCTTTAAAATTCACTTTCTCGACTCAATTAACATAGAAATATTGCACAGAATAGCATACACAATCAGCTTAGGATTATATATCTACCGGTATCTAGACATAGCTCCCCAGACACAATCAGCTTAGCATTATATATCCACACGTATCAAGATGTAGCTCTGCAGACAGTCACATTAAGATGTAGCTCTGCAGAAACAGTCGTATTAAGATGTAGCTCTGCAGACAGTCATATTAAGATGTAGCTCTGCAGAAACAGTCATATTAAGATGTAGCTCTGCAGAGAGTCATATTAAGATGTAGCTCTGCAGACACAATCAGCGCATCATTATATACCCACACGTATCAAGATGTAGCTGCCCAGACTCAAGCATTATACAACCACACGGTGTTGCACTTTTAAGGATGTTCAACACTTCGAGATTTCAGTCTTGCCCATGACTTGCAAGATGTTTCAGATAATAAACATGTCAGCTGACTCACTCAGGTGTAAAACACACTCTTGGGTGTGTATGTGTGTGTCCGTGCGTCTGTTTTGATAACAGTTATAATTACTGATGTGGTTCAGTAGTTTATTCTTTCGCCTTCAAGACAGCAGTCTCTATTTCATGACCTAGAAAAAAACAGGACATCAGTTGCGTGCCTGCTTGCATGGGTTTAAGCCGTTTCTCCTTTTAGGACTGCTACTAATTAGCCGCCTTCTACGACATGCTTGTTAGTGAATAGTGGGCCTGTTCCTCCCCCCCCCCCCTCCTCTTTTTTCGCCTTAAATGGGACCTTAGAACCTAGACAAGGGCGGCTGGCGAAATTGATGACCCAGCTGGCTAACCCCTACGCCACTACAACTCTACAAAAGACAGACAGTTCTCTAAAATACAAGACACCTTCTCAAAGGCAGACAGACCGTGTGCGCCGTTAACAGCCCACACAAAGACAATATTTACCCAAGAAAATCAAATCACTCACATAAACAGACAGACATATTTCCCCACTTAGAGACTCCAGCCCCAGCTAGCCTGGGGCATCAACTGAGAGCTCTTCATCTACGGGAGTTCCACAAAGTACGGCAGTGTATGTTTCTCTACTTCACATCGTTTAGCTGGTGCAGGCGAAGGGGCGATGGTTCTCAGTATGGCTGTGTGTTTCCTCTCTAGTTCCTTTCTTTTCCTGCCATCTCAACCCAGCCGATACATGAAATAAAAGATAAGCTGTTATTTGCAATATTCCGCATTACTCGGAGTTGAGCTGATTCAAGACCTAACATCACTGCACTCGGAGCATTCCCATAAGCGTTCCGTCCCCATCTTCAGCAGCCAGCCCAGAGTTCCAATATTAATGGTGTTAGTAGCATTCTGATTAAACGTCCGTCTTGCCTGTCCTCTGAGCCTCGAGCATCCGCCAGAACCCCTCTCCACTCCCCGATGCATCAATAACATTAGACTTTGGTGATCCATCTGTTCCTCCAGACTGTTGTTCACACTCTCCCAAAAGGCCCTAACCACGTCTGTCTTATCATGCATCAGTATTCCACAAAGTTGTGCAGAGCCAGCCAGTCTGTCCATCTGTTCATTTCCCAACACACCGGCGTGTCCCGGAGAAAAATTCCAGACAATACACATCACCTGTGTCC
>CAJHNH020000756.1:177500-200000 GCA_905116865.2 Candidula unifasciata
CCTTAATAACCACTGGGAGCCGTAAAAAAACTGTCTGAGGCCCTAATATAACATGTCGGCGGACCGTCGGTGGCCTTAATCCAACAGTCGCGGGCCTAATGTAATTGTCGGCGGTCCTAACATACCGTCAGGGGCAGGGGCCCTAATATAATCTTACGGTAGAACGGGATTTCTGGGATGTGCCCTGAGGGTTTCTCATTCGAGCGATTGTGCGTTGTACTTTGCGTCGCCAGGCGTTTGTTCATTGTTCAGAGTGCGGTCATAATGGGGTTCTATATCACTCACTCGCTCAATCACTCACTTCCCCACTCACTCACTCACTCACTTACTCACTCACTCACCCACTCACCCACTTATTCACTCACTCCCCCACTCAGTCGCTCACTCACTCACTCACTCCCCCACTCAGTGGCTCGTTCGTTCACTCACTCACTTTCTCACTCGCTCACTCACTCACTCACTCCCCGCTCAGTCACTCACTCCCTCACTCCCTCCCCCCTCAGTCGCTCACTAACTCACTCACTCACTTACTCACTCACTCGTTCGCTCACTCACTCACTCACTCACTCACTGACTTACTCACTCACTTACTCCCCTACTCACTCGCTCACTCAGTCACTAACTAACTCACTTACTCACTGACTCAATCACTCACTCACTGACTCACTGACTTACTCACTCACTTACTTACTCACTCACTTACTCTCCCACCCACTCGCTCACTCAGTCACTCACTAACTCACCCACTCACCCACTTACTCACTCATTCATTTAATCATTTACTCACTCGGCTTGAGACTAAATCAACCTAGCTTTCCAGATCAATTTAGAAAAAAAAAAAAAACAGATGCCAGATTATGTTTGCATGTTTGTTGTTTTAACTTTGTTAACACTGCGCTGTCTGTGTCTCCCCACCCCCACTCCCCCAGTCTGTTTCTTTCTCTATGCCTCTCTCTCTCTCTCTCTCTCTCTCTCTCTCTCTCTCTCTCTCTCTCTTCCTCCCCGTCTCTTTCAATTTCATTTCAACACTGAGAGGAAAATAAAGGCGGACTTTTAATCAGATTGCAACTGGTTCTGTCAACATGTCAAGACTTTGTTGGTTACTGTAGAAGGAGACTGAGCTCGTGTGGGATTGTCCCGAGTGCAGTGATGTCAATTACTTTCTTATTCATTCATTCATTCATTCATTCATTCATTCATTCATTCATTTGTTTATTCATTCTTTCATTTTTTTACCTTCCTTTTTCCCCCTCTCTATTTCCTCCCCCGGCCTCTCTCTCTCTCCTCCCCCGGCCTCTCTCTCTCTCTCTCTCTCTCTCTCTCTCTCTGTGTGTGTGTGTGTGTGTGTGTGTGTGTGTGTCTATCTCTCTAATTGCTGGAAGATGTTTTCATTGTTAAGCTCCAAGACAAGCTGTTTATCTTTATTCTCACCAGTTGTCCGAACAGATGGGCTCAAGGGTCGGCGCGGGCGGCTACCATCAAAGCCGAAATCTCCGCAGGAGTCACCTCCCTCGCCACCGGTCAGTCTGATAACTGGCCTAGTTAGAGCGCACGTGGACACTTGCCCAGATATCCCCAACCTGGACTACAGCCAGGTGAGTGCTACTTGGGTCATCAGGGGCATCGATAGTAACATCAGTGTGGTGGTGACTGGCGTGTGTGAGTGCTTAATTATACCGGCCTCCGGGTTGTATGTGTGTGGGTGTGTGTGTGTGTGTGAGTTTGTGTGTATTTTGTGGGGGGAGGGGTGAAGTTTGTGGTATGTCTGAGTAAGTTTGAAGTTTAAAGTTTGATCAACGGACCAACATCATGGCATACGGGTTGTAACTCATAAGTGCTCCGTTCTTCTTCTGACTCAAAGTTTCAGTCCGAAGAAGCTCAGCACAGTGCACAGGTTCTGTAGCACCGGCGAGGATCCTCAAATACTTTAGCTAGATTTTAAACTCCGAATTGTGCCTGGGCAGCGCCGTTAAGCTACTCTTTTCGATTTCTAACTGGCAAAGGATTTTTTTGTACATGCACAACAATGCACACAGGCGTCCGATCCACTGACTAGAGGGAATTACTAGAAGTCCAAGAAATCCACGTGAAAAAAATCCCAGCCCTAACCGGGGATTGAACCCGGAACCTCCACCACACGAGGCGGACACTATGCCTCGAGACCACGCAGCCCCCCCCCCCCCCTTTCTGCCCCCTTTCCCATGTCTGAGTAAATGAGCTTGGTCCGAGGTTCGGCTCATTTGTGTACCAGATAGTGGGTATATGGGGGGGGGGGGGGGGGGGGGAACTCGCTAACAGAATATCGTGTCTAATTACAATAGTATTGTATATGAGGTAAATCGCCAATATAATATTTAACTGCAGTAGGTTGGTATGTGAGGTAACTCGCTAACATAATAGCATATCTAACTACACGATTGTAGTATGTGGGAAAGCCTGTTAAAAAAAATATATCTCATGACAAGAGAGTGTTAAGTGGTGTAACATGCTAACAAAATGTCATATCTTGTTACAAGAATGGAATGTAGGGTAACTCGTGAAGAGAATTTTATTTCTAATTACAAGAGTGTGGTATGTGGGGTAATTCGCTAATAGAATATCATATCGGTGCAAGATTTCGGCCATTGCAGATACAGCTGCAGGTCTGGCTAATTAGAAATAAATAACTCCCAGCAGTAATGTGGAAATTCAGAGCAGAACTGGTGGAAACAAAACTGGAATATGAAAACTTAGACCATTACTGGTAATAATTCAGAGCAGTATTTATAGAGAAAGATAGCGGCACTAATAGAAACTCAGAACAGCACTGGGTGTAGCTCTCTTATTAATTATTTTTTTGTCCCCCCACCCCACACTGTCGGTTCCGAGAATGATCCCACTGTCTCCTTAACAAGTGTGTCGTAGAAGACAAATTAGGATATTTTTTCACAATTGGAGTGAAGTCTGACCGAAAGGCAAGGCACCAACAGCCTGCACACAGTTAGGCCATATATGTAACACAGGTGCACACGCAAAACTCAGGTCCTTGAATAAAGACAAAGTCTAGAAATAGATGAACAATCAGGCCTTTCTGCCGGGGTTAACAGCCGGTGAACGCAAACAGGCAAACAAACAAGAACGTTCTTGTTTTTATATTTCTTATTATTTTGAACTCACACTCACACACACACACACGCGCGCGCACACACATGCACACACATATATGTATATATATATATATATATATATATATATATATATATATATATATATATGTATGTATGTATACACACACACATACATTTGTGCCATTCAGCACACAACGATAATACAACATTTTATTATTATTATAATACGCTTTAACAAGACATAAAGCTATTTAAGCTCTTTCCCTAGAAAATTACAAGCGGTGCTCGGTCCTCCCCCCTCCCGCACCACTCCTCCACACATCCCCCCCCCCCCCCCCCCCCCATCCCCACACACACATTTATCACCACTTACATCCACCGCCATCTTTGCAGTTTCAACTGTCCAAACCAGACGAGCCGGCGTGCCGTCACGAGGACAGTGTCAAAGTCTTCTACAACATCCTGCTACAGAGCATGGACGTGCTGCGGGCCTGGACAGAGAAGATCCCGGGCTTCACTGACCTACACAAGGATGACCAGGAACTGTTGTTTCAGTCCGCCTCATTGGAACTCTTTGTCCTTAAGGCCGCTTACAGGTACCGACATTGTGCTCGACATGATACAGTTTTATAAAAACTAATTTTTCCTTCATTGTTTGGTGGGGTGGTGACGATGGTTCTGTAATACTCTGTAAATTACAATTTATTGTAGAGGCTTGAAGGTAGCCAGATACGAGCTGGAAGTCACAGCGGCATTAGCACAAACAGAAGAAAAACGAAGAAGAAGAGAAAAAGAAGATGACCAAAAAAAAAAAAGAATATTAAAAAAGAAGAAGAAGAAAAAGAAGAAGAAGAATGAGATGATGATGATAATGATGATGATTTTTGTGATGGGAATAAAGAAGAAGTTGATGATGATAGTGATGGTGATGAAGAAGGAGGGAAAAAAAGAAATAGACGACAAAGACTATCAAGAAACAGAAGAAGAAGAAGAAGAAGAAGAAGAAGAAGAAGAAGAAGAAGAAGAAGAAGAAGAAGAAGAAGAAGAAGAAGAAAGAAAGAAGAAGAAAAGCATTTAAACGAGAATCATAGCCCACATATTGATACATATTATGACATGTGTGTTAGATGCCTTTATTTTGCTATATCCATCTAGACTGTGTGTCCTATTGTAGGATATATTGATGATATTTTTTTTCCCTCCTCGACTGCGAGTTCTTTCACTAGACACATTGAATATATAATTTATCTATGCCCAGCTCGACTTTAAGTCCTTTCACTAGACAAATTGATGAAATACTTTTTCTTTGCCCAACTCGACTTCGAATCCTTTCGCTTGACAAAATGATAATGTAGTTTTTGTTGACTCCACAGAGTACAGCCTAACGACGAGAAGATCATATTCGAGAACGGACAGGTGTTCCACAGACTTCAGTGCATGAAAACTTTCGGTCAGTGGATTAACTCAATCGTCGAATTTGGGCTCAGTCTCCACAGAATGGGACTGGATATCTCTTCGCTGGCTTGCATGAGTGCACTGGCAATGATTACATGTAAGTTGATGTTGAATACAGTAATTATTTGCTGCTTTACTGTTACGTTTATCCTTTCAAATGTATTATTGAAAAACAAATGCCAGAGGAAAATAAAATTGGATAGATTCGAGAGGGCGTCAAGAAATAAGTGAAATGACTAGGCAAAAAAAAAAAGTGTTGTTACAACATAAGAGATAAGTTGTTTACCTGCGGTAAACTCTGGTCGTCAATTTTGTTTGTTTGAGGGCCTATTCTCCATTTGGGGAATAACGGACAATAGGAGGAGGAAAAGAAGAAGAAGATGATGAAAAAGAATAAAAAGAAGAAAAAGAAGATGTAGAAGATGAAGAAGAAGAAGAAGAAGAAGAAGAAGAAGAAGAAGAAGAAGAAGAAGAAGAAGAAGAAGAAGATGTTGGCGCTAATGGTGATGATGATGAGTGAAGAAAGAGAGAAAAAAAGAAAATAAAGAAGGAAAAAAGGAAAGAAAGAAAGGAAAATAGATAGAAAGAAGACTTTGGTGAGTTTTCAAACGTATTCTCTAGACAGTGCTGACAGTTAGGCTTGCATGCACCAAAGCGTTCCCCGTTATGACCTGTGATCAAAGCAAATTCAATGGTCAACACAATACCTCTTTTTTCATTTCCTGTTCCTTTTTTTCCCTTTCAGTGAGACACGGCCTCAGAGAACCAGAGAAGATGGAGGAACTTCAGATGAAGATTATCGACTGTTTGAGAGATCACTGCACCTACAACAGCGAAGCCCAAAGAAAACCGCATTTCTTCTCTCGGATCCTCAGTAAAATCGCCGAGCTGCGCACTCTCAGTCGCGAGGGTCTCAACTGTATGACGGAAGTCGTTAAATTTGATGACGCAACTTCCGCTCCTGCAGTGATCCAGAATTATATCTCCAATCAGTTGCCTTTCTAAAACTGTATCAGCAGTTTTTAAAACTTTGTCGGTGTTCACTTGTTGCTGTCCCCGATTGATTGTCTGATCAGTCATTTGTATTTACTATAGTGTGTTGCACGTTCTTGCATCTTCCCCCAGGTGAGTAACTGTAACCACTTGTGACTTTGAGGTGGCATTTCAGTAAGTCTTTCTTAGAGGGTGCCTGGCATGTGCTGGTCAGTTTGTGTGGGTAATTTTATTGGTCAGTTCATGTTGGTGATTTCCTGTTAGACAGTTTGTTAGGGTCATTTTGTGGATCAGTTTTTTTTATGGTCAGTTTGTGTCGGTCAGCTTGTGTTGGTTAATTAATGTTGACAAGATAGTGAGAGTGAGTTTATGTTGGTCAATCGGTTAATGTGATTGTTGCGTGAGAAAGGTGCTGGTTGGGGAGTTGGTTGTTGAGTTGGCTGGTGTGTTGGATGGGTTGGTTTGTCTTGGGTGGTTTCGGAGATTAGTGGATTCGCTAGTTTAGCTGGCTGGTTACTGGCTAATTTCCATCCTATGCTCAGGTGGGTTTACACAGGTGTAAATTATCGTTGAAACTTATGATGAAAGTAACATTACACTCTTAGTATTATGCTTTATGTTGTAGGCAAGTCGGTTTCAAACTGATGGGATCCTACATGAGTGGGGGGGGGGGGGGGGGGGGAGGAGAACTAAAATATAACGCGCACGCACACACACACACACAACATCTGACAGTGATAAAACACAACACAACATATACATACACACGCAGACATTGTAAACAGTTGTTAAACGTTGGAATGAGCATTGTTATTTCTACTTTGGTAAACTTAAATTTGAAAGGATCAACATCATTGCACTGGGTTTTTATCCTGTTAAGCTCAGTTTCTCCTCCGAGTAATGGGTAGTCGCACAAAGCACACAATTTGCAGTCCCGGCGACTATTCCCAGGGACATCCATACATTTTCTCCCGGACTAGATACTATTTATGTAGTCCCAACGGCTATGCCAAGTGCAGCGAAAGCAAATGGGCTGGCTGTGTGTGTGTATGTGTGTGTGTGTGGGAGAGAGAGAGAGGAAAGGGGAGAAAATACTGTCGAAAATGCTACTGATAGTTGTAACTAGAAGAACATGTTAATCTAATCGCGTGTCCCACAATACGACGATGCCACTTGCATCCATGTTGATTGCTTTACTTTGCGACGCACCAGTACTTAACTCGTGTTGTTATATTGCAAATATGTATATGATCATTACATAATAATAAATAACAATTACATCTGTTGTGCTGACTTGCTTTGCCCCACAGAAAGTAAACGTATACTGTCACATGTAATTATTCTGTTTTATTTGTTAAGAAAGACACACAAAAAATTCACCCTAATTTCGGCTTAATGAACGAATAATTTTTCCCGAAATCTGCCACAAATTATCACCAGAACTCTGATAACGCTTTCAATGAAAATTTGATTATTTTTGTACTATGAATTGTTGATACATTTTTAAACTACCCACACTTTTTCAGCCCTGTTTGTTTAAATGTTGTCTTCAATTGTTCTCCCGTCACTGTGTTTATTCTTCAAACCCTAAACTGTGAATATATAAACCGGAACGCCAAAGGTTACGAAACGAGTAATATATATTTATCTTTATATAAGATTTATTCCTTAGAACTTTACGTCATTTAAAACAAAAATTAATTTATTCTTTGTACATTGCATTGTTTTTATATGTTGTTACTAAGCATACAGTTTTTTGTTTCTGGTTTGGTGTTACTTATTTATTTTCTTTACATAATATACTTTACTATTGTGCCAGCTTACTCACTTGTTTACCAATGAATTTATGCTAATTTTCTGTGTCAAAGTTTGCGTAGGTTAGATCACATGACGAGGACACGTAATTAATATACTGAATGTGAGATGCTAATAGAAAATAGTGATTTTGTTTCTTAAACCCCTTTTTTTGAATTGCTGTATATGTATATATTTTTTTTAATGTATTTAGTATTGGTCCGTAGATTTCATGGTCATGTTTTTAAGTTTATTTTGCCACCTGCCACAGCTGAAGTTTTGGTTTTAGGGTCAATTTGTAAATGTAGGTCACCTTCACTAAATCATGGTACCCCAGGCGTCTAGTATGAGTGCCTCCTATTCCCCCCCCCCCCATCTCCCTTTCGCAACCCCATCTTACTTCTGGGTAACTTGTGCGCCCCCCCCCCCCCATAGGCAAATTTATAAGAGAGCTAATTAGCCCCACTCCACCCTTTTTTTTCTCTCCAGAAGAATGTGTAAGAAAGCGATGTAACCCTCTCCCAACCTCCCACCCCCAACCCCCTCAATAAAAAATATGTAGGAGATCTAAGTAGAGCTTCTTCACCCCCCCCCCCCCCTTTCCCCCTCCCCCTCCCCACCCTATGCCAGACATTCCCCGCCAGACAAAAATTTATGAACTCTCAGCTATGTATAAGGACATAAATAGGTTACTGTTCTTAGATTATTGATGAATGAAGTTCAGCCACAGCAGGACTGCACAACAAGTTATAAACACCCAGTGACAAAAAGTGCCACCATTCGGATGAGAATCACACGGGTGCAAGTCCCAGAAACCTCGTTCAATGGTTAGATTATATTAGGAACCCTGACAACAGATGGAGTGGGTCTTTAAATGAATGAAATGTTATGTTTTGAAGTAGTGTTGTAGTAGTAGTACTTTTACCCCACTAGCACATCACACAAGCGATAAACCACCGATGACACAAAGTGCCACACTATGGATGAGGATCACCCGTGGAGAGGTCCCAGAAACCGCGTTCAGCCATTAGGCCATATTAATGGCTGGGCTATAATGAGGCCCCTGGCAAGAGCCAGGATAGGGCTTCAAAATAACGAAAAATTGCATTCTACAAGGGGATGACTAAAGTAATGTGAAGTTTTTGTAAGGTCACTGAATATGTTTCATCAAAAGTCAGTACAAAAGAAAATATATTATGATAAATCTAAACAGTAGCAAGTCATCATCACCATCATCATCATAAACCACTTCTGCCGTTAAGCGCCGTGAGGAGGAATAATTTGCGATCCAGTGCACGTTGGCTGCCACTGGCTATTGTCATGCCGTGAAGGCGTAGTGTCTTTAATGTTGTCGATCCATATTTTCCGCGGCCGTCCTCTTGCTCTTGTAGTTTGTCTTCTGAGATGTAGTGCTTGTGATGGTATTTGATCTTGCTGCATTCTAACGAGATGGCCAAACCACTTGATCTGCTGTTTCTCGATGAATCTAATACAATTATTCCCACAATTTGCCTGATAGTTTCATTATTCACTCGATCTCGTATGGTTAGGTTGGCTGATTTTCTCAGACACCTCTTCTCGCAGGTGGTTATTTTGCTTATATGGGCTTTAGATAGTGTCCATGTTTGGCACTGGTAGCTTAATGTTGGAATGAATATGCTATTAATAATCTGTCCCTTTGCACTCGTAGTTATGCTTGGATGTCTTAATAATGGTGACAATTGGTTTATAAGTGCATTTGCTTTCTGACATCTGGTTTATATATCTCTGTCAATTCTACCATCTTCTGTGATCATACTTCCTAGATATTTAAACCCCCTAACTTGATTCAGTGAAGAACCATTCAGCTTTATGATTAATGGGGCAGAATGTCTACTAACTTGCATTGTTTCGGTTTTGTTTACATTGATCTTCATGTTGTATTTACTAAATGCTGAGTTTAACCTGGTAATGTGGTCTCGCAGTCTATGTTCTTCAGGGTATAACAAGCACTGGTTATCAGTAAACTATTGTTTGTTGAATGTGGGTGAATCGATTACTTCTCCTAATGTGTGTACTTCCTCGTGATTATAAAGACAGTAGCAGGTAACTAGTGGAAAATGCAGGATATAAACTTGCAAAATGCAGTAAAATCCATATACAATTGATGGCTATGTGTGTTGTTTGCATGTTTATATGACGAAATATTATAAACTTGTATTGCAACGTGTTGCAAATACCATGTTCGTATCCTCCCGTTTTGTCGGTATATTTTCTCTCCCTTTGATGACATGCAAAGTTGATATAATTGTTATTTCCCTTTGCACTATTCGTAGAAATTCGTATTCGAAAAAATAAAATTACAAAAAATATATATAAATCTATTATAACACATGAAATAATTTATCCATTATACTTGTTACCACTGTATTCATTCATAAATTTGTTTTTAACTTTGTGCCTCCTTCGCAAACCCTGTCTTTAAACCCATTCCCTACACGCCTTTTCTCAACACAGAGCACACGGTGGAGCGTTGGACAACATGCATATATTTCCCTGTACAAATACGATGTTTTACAAATTCGCTTTTCTACCCTATTTTTGTATATATGCTTGATGAACAGAAAGATAAACTGGATCCAAATCCCAAACCCCCTGGAATGTTCTAAAGAAATGTGTTTAATAAACTTACTTCTGTATCGTGTTTCTTTTTTGTTCACGCATGTTTTCTCTTGCTGTTTGTACAGTTTGGTGTGCAGTTGCAGCTGTTTTGCTGCATTATTGAAAGTAAGTAAAAAAAAGAAAACAAAAATTCAGGCTATTCTAAATGTAACTAAATATAAGAGACATGATCAGAAATTACGATATTACGAAAGATGTTAAAATACATAAAGAGACAATAGATCAAATGGGTTGGACATGTATAAAGACTTCACCAGAAAGTGCAAAACAGAGACCCATGTCACTTACGCATAATGAGAGCAATATGAATGTCGGCAAGAGCCCTTGCTCTTCCTGTACCTGCCATCAAGCCAATCCTCTCCTTCATTTCCTCTTATCCTAGAGTGTCCTGGCATAAAAAAGTAAAAGTCTCTTTTCCACCCTTAGGTGTAGTAGGTATATAGGGCTAGACCTATATTTTTATATACCAATTGGCATGAAATGGGTGATATGGTCAACATCACGCAGGCCACCTTAACTTCCCGGGACTGCACCCGATACCCACCCAAGGCTGGGTTAACCTGGGAGTCAAGGTCATTTTTGAAAAACAAAAAGTCCCTCTCCGCCAGGGAGCGAACCCACGACCTTCCGATCTGCACGCGAGCGTCTAGCCACTACGCCACAGCGGCTCTTGTTCTGGCATAAAAAGGAAACTAATTTCTCTCAGATGAGATTTCATCAGCTACTTCAACCATTTTCGTCGAATCTATTCTGTCTCTGTCTTCTTCAGCATGCTCATGTAATCACTTAAAAAGCATGCATAGGAAAACTTTTTTTTTTTTACCGCTATCGCCTCCTTTGTCGGACTTCTTGTAGTTGAGACAAAAGCCCTGATTTCTCCTTTTCCAGTTTTCCCTTGACCAGAACCCTGAAAGTCAATCAACTCTGTACGTGTGGAATACGGATTCATTAATGTAGAGAACTTCACCTCCGTTAGCATAGTTTTCAAGAATTAGGCTTGCGCTTTCGCCTCAGCCACGAAAGGGCCTTGTTTGTAATCTTTACCCATTTTTATGCAAACTGAAATGCATAGACCCAACTTTGCTGACACTCGTATCCACTCCTCACCCTGGTTCTATGTACTCAGTTTAAAAAAAAAACTTGATGAATAATGTCCTCAACCTGACCCACCCAGGATTTTCCTTTTTTCAACCTGCTCCACTTCTTCCTGCGAATCTCACTGTGCAAAGGATGGTGTGTTTCAGCACTGATACATAGATACGCACGTGCTCAGCAGATCACTGTTCTCACTTACATGGTTGGAAGATCAAGGAGATAACGCATCGCTCTGCATGCTGTATTCTTGTGTGCATCCAGCTATGATGCGCATAGCCTCATTCTGTATCCGATTTAGTCTGTCTATCTGTGTACCGCTAGAGTCCCAATTGCCAGAGCGTAATCATTTACACAGAGGATTAGATCCTGGTATAAGAAAACTAGGTGACGTTGCTCACAGTTTGGCTCAGCCTTAATCCATAGCGCCGTCAAGCCTTCCTTTGTCTTTATTATCACATAGTTAACATGCTCATAAAAAGCAAGGCTCCGGTCAAAGCTCACACAGAAGGCCTTTGGCAACCTGCACCTGGTCTCTACCTTGACGGTACAACAACACATTAACAGCATGCGATAGTGTCCTTCCCGGTCCATGAACTGCTTACCTGTGATTCTCAGGGTGAAATGTTAAGAAGCATCGGTAATAAAGGTGAACCATGCGGCAGACCCGTGTGTGTGATTACTGGTTCAAATGCCTAACTACCACATTTACACACCACCTTTCGCCTGAAGAGAGCTGGTGAGATCCAGAATGGGGAACGGACTGAGACTGTGATCAAGGAGCTGACCAATCAAGAAGTCACATGTTACCTTGTACGCACCCTGAAGATCAATTGCAGCAGCACAAGTTTCAAACCCCGAGTAGAATCCCTCATCAAGATCACATGCAAACATCGCTGCACTACGAAATACGCCTGGCCAAATCAGAGGGAGATGAAACCAAGAGGAAGCACCAAGAAAGAAAAGGAAAGAAATGCACAGCAAACAACAGGGTAGAAGACGAGCGGTCTGATCCGAAAGGAAGCATTAAGCCCAGAGACGGCGCAAATACTAGAATTTAGTCACGAAATTAACGCAAATAACCCAGACCACAAATATAGGCGGAGACTGTTAATTTTTTTTTAAGAAATCGGAAAAGGAAAAACATCGCTGCATTTCCCCAGGACTCAGTCTGGGTGGTATCCTCCCAGGGTGGTTGGAAGGAGGCCTAACTGTTAACCTTAGCATGGTATTTTCTTGGCAACTATCTTTTACACCAGCTTGCTAATTTCATTCTGCACTGTGATTACGCGGTAGCCCTGTATTGTGTATGGTCTTTACCACGCTTCGGAAAAAGTATCAGATAACTATGTAACCGCTCTTGATCCATAGTCGCAATTTCAATACTGCTGTTGTAGATACTCGCCAGTTCCTCCAGCTTTTTACAACTGAGAAATATATCCATAGCGAATGCCTTCTGTTTAGAACATACTCGTTATCATCACGTGCCCTGCCAACTGGCCTGGGCTGGCATGCATCTCCACAGTTCACAATCCCTGGTTGCCTCTAACAGCTCTCTTGCCGATATCCCTCCATGCCATTGTTTCAGCCCATCAAGCATCATCTCTCTTGGTCTGCCTCAACCCCTTATTCCACTGACCTTTTCGATTGTCACAATGTTTTCCAACGCCTCTGTTCTCATTACGGGGCCAAACAACAGTGTTTGTCTCCTTCTTATTGTTGGATGTAGAGCATACAACTTAGCAAGCATTGGAAGTCGCATAGAACAGCCATATACATGATGAACGTATGTAAACATTATTCTCAGAAAATGGCAACCATTAGAATTTACTGAATCACCTCTCATCAAGGCCACTATCTTTCGTATTTTTACTAGGGCGTTACCGGATATTCGCTTCGTAGTCGCTTCGGGACCGAATAGTGGACCTAATAACTATCCGGTATTCGGCCGAGTACTTCAGGTCAGGCCAAATACGAATATTGGTTACCCGACACCCGTTTCTGCATACACTGCGATGGGCTGAAATACTTCTCTCATTACCACAATAGTAGCTGTTGCCTAATTCTATCGTAGTGGGGGAAACTGCGACCCGGTTGCGTGGTACTGAAACTGACAAGATCTTTGCCCGCTGACTCGACTGAGGCATTACAGCAGTTTCTCAAACTCGGTGCTTATGCCAGGAGTGCCGCGGCGAAAATCAAGAAAAGTCGGCTATAAATTGTGACATTATTAAAGCAAGCAGGAAGATACTTTAAAGTTAAATTTTAAATTGTCTTTCCTCGCCACTGTCGAAAAAAGTTTTTTCTTCCTTGTTTCACACTCAAAGTATATCCTACTGAAAGATATGTGGAAGGAAGGACAGAGGAAGACAACGAGAGATCATTCTTTACAGCCTTGTTGCATGGCATGGAGGTGTGTCAGCACACCAATTCATATATGCTGCAGGAGATCGTAGACTGCGGCGAGGCATAATCGCCCACATCAGTCGGTAAGGCACCTGATGATGATGATGATACACTATTCGTATTCGTATTCTTATTCGGCAGAATAGTTGGTCCCGCTATTCGTATTCGGCCGAATAATGAAAATCACTATTCGGTACAGCCGTCATTTCTACATATTTCTATATGTAGACATTATAATCTTTGAATTTTAGAAAGGCCCAGACATAAACAAAAGATGGGGTTGAAGGGGGGGGGGGGAGGGGTGGGTGTGGGGGTGGGTGGGGATGGGGGAACCAAGAAACATGACTGTCTTTTCATTCTTTTTAGTGTTCACGTGTTGTAAACACTGTTGGAAAGTTTTGTTTTTTAGTTAGCTCCTAAACTTTAGTCGTGGTCCAGTACTTGAGTTGTGCTTGAACATATACTTTACGAATCTGTCTTTTTTATTTGCAGACTGTTGGTTCCCTCAGATAGAAACACTTTAATTTGTGAAGAAAACACCCCTAAATAGTCGCCTCCTACGACATGCTTGTTAGGAGCAATGAGTCCATGCTCTGTTCTCCAAAATAAAGCTCTGGAACCCACACGAGAAAAGTAAAGTAAAGGACCCTTTTCCACGCCATCAGCATCACGCCGGCCGCCTTTATTTTCCGGGACTGCACCCGGTACCCACTCAAGGCTGGGTCGACCTGAGAGCCAAGGTTATTTTTGCAAATAGTCCGGCTCCGCCAGGGAGCGAACCTACGACCTTCCGATCAGCGACGAGCGTCTAGCTGCTCGTCCACGGCGACTCCCCCACACGAAAAAGAAATTTGATTTTGACGCTGAGAGTTCTCTCTAGTAAATAGTCTATGGACAACTTCAGCTGAATGTTTGATCTACACTTGTGTAGTTCTAGCAGAAGAGAGCAGAGTACATAGATAGTACTGTATTTATTGTATGTATCCAATCGTCATTAGTTTTAAGTATACTGTCCCTGGTGAGTTTACTGAAATCCCGTTAACTGAACGAGAGCCCTAGTAGAGTGAACCTAGCACGCCTAAATGTGGACTAGTTTCCACACAAACACTAACCGCCATTTTAAGAGGCAAGTCAAGTCAGAGACATTTTTACAAAGCCTTTAAGCGTAGTAGGCTTATAGGGCTAGATTTTATATACCAATCGGTACTTGGTAGGTGATGTGGACAGCATTATACCGGTAACCTTTACTTCCCATGACTTTACCTGGTGCCCATTTATGGCTGGTCGACGTGGGAGCCAAGCTCATTTTTGGTTTAATGAATGTCCGGCACCGTCAGTACCCAAACCCACGAACTTTGTGAGACAAATCGCATCCTAATATTCTTCGTCTTCTTTTCTAGCGTTCATTGGTTGTAAACTCTAGCGGTAATTGTTCGTCCACTTCTAAACTTTGGTCTTGTTCCAAAACTTAAGTTTTGTGTGCACATCTGTTTTACAGGTCGGAGATCTCAAAACCACCTGCACTGATGAGACAAGCTTGAAACCGAACCCCTGATCATCAGAGAGCCAGGCAAACAGTTCTTCCGAGGAAAAGTTTCATCTTTAGTACGCACCTTGCCTTCCTGACTTTCTCTCGCATGTCGACTGGCTCAGTTAGTCAATATGTCTAAGATACATGGTGAAGACCTACATTTTGACAGTGAGAACTTTCTGCTCAATGTGTGGCACAGTGCTGTTTTACTGATTGACTTTGCGTCATATAACTCAAACTTGAGAAAAGAAACTGAATTAAAAAAATACAGGTAATCCAGTTTTATAATTTATTTCTGCATTCCCCAACTCTATCATTTAAGGATTCGGGTTGGAAATAAATGTTTCTCGTTCTGGTTTTTCTGGCAAACTCGACCATGGACACTTGGATACCGGGGTAGAGATTCTCTGACTCAATCTGTCCACTTTGTTCTTTGTCTTACCCAAGTTATAACACCTGTCTCTTCCTTATAGCATCTCTCTCCTCTTTTGTATCTGTTTTAGAAGGTATAACATCCCTGTCCTCTTTGGTATCCGCCTTAGAAGGTATAACATACCTATCCTTTTTGGTATCCCATTAAGAGTGTATCACATCCCTCTCCGTTTTTTTTTTTTTTTTTTTTTGGGTATTCGCTTTGGAAGGTAAAACATCCTATGATGTGGTAATGTCCTACATGTTTTAATTGAGGGCTGATCTGTCAGCTCTTTGCCTTTTTTTCCCCTTCCAATTTTTTTTAAATTCTGTTTTCTTTTTAAATTTGAAAGAGGATTGTAGGCTACCAGTTAGTAGGTTTTGTCTCTTTCAGAACAAACAGAGTACAGCTAACTGTATGCTAAGCACTTTCTTTAAAAACCCTCAACTGACTCGATGAGCTGGCATCAGACACTTCATTGTCATTCAATCGTTAAATTGTCATTACTTTCTTAAGCTTTGGCAGCAAGAAGAGGTCACACGGAGTAAGATCATGGCAATATTGAGGTATGGAAGCAATGATATGTTTCTCCAAGCTGTCTGATGTGTATGTTAAAAGGCGGGTCTGAGAACATATGGACGTGTTCACGGGGGGTGGAGGGCGTGTCTGAGCACACATGGACGTGTCCGCACTGGTTGGAGGGGGGATATATATATATATATATATATATATATATATATATATATATATATATATATATATATATACGCCTGCTCACTGGTATGTCATCACACATGTATATATAATATTCCTGTTTAGTGGTATGTCATCATATATATATACACATATTTAATACCCCTGCTCATTGGTATGTCATTATATATTTATATAATACCCCTGCTCACTGGTCTGTCATCATATATATATATATATATATATATATATATATATATATATATATATATATATATATATATATATATATATACTAGCTGTACCCGGCCACGCTTTGCAGTGGCATAATTTGGCTAAATGGAAATGAAAGAAAATAAAAATCGCACGTGTCTAATACAATCATTGTCTGCTCAGATATAGAATTAGTCTTTGATTCCCCCCTCCCCACCACAACTATATCCATGTACTACTCTCTCCCTCATCAAAAGTTTTTGGAAAAGAAAGACAATGGAAATCGCTCCTGTCTAATATAGTTAATGTCGCAATCATTCTCTGCACAGATATAGAGATAGTCTGGTTTTCCAACTTTAGAAAGCGCACCATGTAATTGTGTCTTTATATTAGTGGTCGTTTAAATGGTGTTATTAGCACAGTAACAAAAATGGTTATTTGGTTATCACATTCTAAAGCTGTTTGTATTTTTATAGCGGACAGAAGTAAAGCTATAGCTGTACTTGTAAATAACATAGTCAGTCGTAAAAGAATTGAATAGCGGAGGTAGCGTTAGTAAAATATAGACTAATTAAGTAATGAGAAATTAAAAATCACGTGTAAAGCTCTTTAAATTCTCTTAAATTTAGGTCATTACACACCTCCACTTCCCTCTTCCACCGACAACTGCTCTCTCCCTCTTCGAAGGATTTGAAAATCATCACCTGGCGATATTTTGTTGTTGTTGTAACTGACATTGACATCCCTGTCAATCCGGACTAAAATGGGGAGCAGGAATTGTAAAAGTTAGTAATAGGGCTAGTGTAATATTTACCACATCATCCTTCAAGTACCAGTACAACTAATACCACGACCACCACCACAGTAGCTAAAATATTGTCACTGCTATCTGTTTTACCATCGGAGTAGACAGGAAGTCGTGAGCCAGAAGATTTTGTGCCGCATAGCTAGTGCTGTCGCCACGGACTGGTCAGGTTAGGATGTATAATTTCGCTTCCCGACAGAAGAACGCCATAACCTTACCGGCGGTCTTCACATGAGAGCACTACGGTGTAACAGCCCAACCACAACTACTACTGCTGCTGCTACTTTGAGTGGGTAAAGCAGTTACTGTGACTTAAAGCTCTCTCTCTGTAAACAGTTTACACCCCCCCCTACCCCTATCCCCCAAATTCACCGACTACTCTTTCCCTCATTGAAGTAGTTGGGAGAAAAAAAAACCAATTGAAAATCAATTTTAAACAGGAAAAATACACCATAATTAGGAAATGAACGCTATGGTAAACAGCACAGCTTAAAATTCCAACGCAGATGAAATAATTAAATCTAAATGAAAATAAATGGAAAGCTATGAAATTTCAGCGTAACCATGCAATTGTAAACTTTAAAAATGAAATCATAAGTATGCGAAATGGTCAAATTTAATATCAACTGATTCACCCACATACCTGTCCGTTTTTTTTAAGTATTAAGGGCCACTTGGTTAGTGCTGTCGTCACGACAGTGCAGGTGAGGATATTATTTTAGCCCCGGGTAAAAAAAGAAAAAAAAAACACTACTGCGGATTCGAACCCTGGTCTCCCGGACAAGATCCCAGTGTTCTAACCATTCGTCCAAGCAGCCACTTCATCGGAGAAACGAAAAGAGAACAAAACTATTCGAAATGTGTGTCCCTACTACAGTGTCCCGATTATAATACAACTCAAAGCAGCAGGCAATTGTTTTCTCATAGACAGATATTCCAGATATATTATTGAAACGTCACAACAATAGAAATCACACGTGTCTAACACGGTTAATGTCGCAGTCAATGTCTGCGCCGACGTCGAGATAGGCCTTGATCCCCCCCCCCCCTTTTTTTTTCCCTTCCAATCCATCGGCTACTTTCCAACTCATCGAAGGTTGTTTATAAAAAAAAATCAGAAAATAGAAATCGTGTTTAATATGGTTATTTTGGCAATCATTGCCTGCACAGATATAGAGATAGTCTTGTTTGCTGTACCACGGCCTACTCTATTTATTAGAGAAGGCGTTGGCTGTCTGTATCTCGCCGGCAAATGGTGGAAGTCTTGCGTTCTGACTACAGCGCATGCGCATTTACTAACGTGGCTATAATTAACTGTCACTAAAAATGTAAATATTAGTTTTGAAGATTTTCCCAAAAATTGTCGCACACTATCTCTAACAATGACATGTTGAATTTCAAACCATGATGGGTGAACATCCGGTATCAAAACAAACATTTCCGGAAAATTTCAGCTAAATCGGTTCAGTAGTTTCCGAGTCTATAG
Source organism: Candidula unifasciata (assembly GCA_905116865.2). NCBI lineage: Eukaryota > Metazoa > Mollusca > Gastropoda > Stylommatophora > Geomitridae > Candidula > Candidula unifasciata. The sequence goes on from CAJHNH020000756.1 coordinate 196,149, forward strand.
CTCATAAACAAAAACACACAAACATTAATTTATATATATATATATATATATATATATATATATATATATATATATATATATATATATATATATATATATATATATATATATATATATATATATATATGTGCTACCCCTGCTTACTGGTCAGTCATCATGTATACATATAATACCCCTGCTTGCTGGTATGTCATCATATATATATATATATATATATATATATATATATATATATATATATATATATATAATATCCATGCTCACTGGTATGGCATCATACATATAAAATAACCCATGCTCACTGGTATGGCATCATATTTATAAAATAACCCTGCTCACTGGTATATCATCATATACATAAAATACCTCTGCTTACTGGTATGTCATCATATATGTAAAATATACCTGCTCACTGGTATGGCATCATGTACATAAAATACCACTGCTCACTGGTATTGCATCATGTGTATAAAATGTACCTGCTCACTGGTATGGCATTATGTATATAAAATACCTCTGCTCACTGGTATGGCATCATGTATAAAAGATACCCCTGCTCACTGGTATGGCATCATGTATACAAAATACCTCTGCTCACTGGTATGGCATCATGTATACAAAATACCCCTGCTCACTGGTATGGCATCATGCATACAAAATACCTCTGCTCACTGGTATGGCATCATGTATATAAAATACCTCTGCTCAATGGTGTGTCATCATGTATACAAAATACCTCTGCTCACTGGTATGGCATCATGTATAAAAGATACCCCTGCTCACTGGTATGGCATCATGTATACAAAATACGTCTGCTCACTGGTATGGCATCATGTATACAAAATACTTCTGCTCACTGGTATGTATACAAAATACCTCTGCTCACTGGTATGGCATCATGTATAAAAGATACCCCTGCTCACTGGTATGGCATCATGTATACAAAATACTTCTGCTCACTGGTATGGCATCATGTATACAAAATACCTCTGCTCACTGGTATGGCATCATGTATACAAAATACCTCTGCTCACTGGTATGGCATCATGTATACAAAATACCCCTGCTCACTGGTATGGCATCATATATATACAAAAACCCATGCTCACTGGTATGGCATCATGTATACAAAATACCCCTGCTCACTGGTATGGCATCATGTATACAAAATACCTCTGCTCACTGGTATGGCATCATGTATACAAAATACCCCTGCTCACTGGTATGGCATCATATATATACAAAAACCCATGCTCACTGGTATGGCATCATGTATACAAAATACCTCTGCTCACTGGTATGGCATCATGTATACAAAATACCTCTGCTCACTGGTATGGCATTATGTATATAAAATACCTCTGCTCACTGGTATGGCATTATGTATATAAAATACCTCTGCTCACTGGTATGGCATCATGTATATAAGATACCCCTGCTCACTGGTATGGCATCATGTTTATAAGATACCTCTGCTCACTGGTATGGCATCATGTATAGAAAATACCTCTGCTCACTGGTATGGCATCATGTATAGAAAATACCTCTGCTCACTGGTATGGCATCATGTATAGAAAATACCTCTGCTCACTGGTATGTAATTATAAATAATATACACCTGCTCACTGATCTATCATCACAAATATTTCTTCTCGTAGATCTGCCATTACAATTTCATCTTCCCAGTGGTAGGGCATCACAAATATTCCTTCTCGTAGATCTGCCATTACAATTTCATCTTCCCAGTGGTAGGGCATCACAAATATTCCTTCTCGTAGATCTGCCATTACAATTTCATCTTCCCAGTGGTAGGGCATCACAAATATTTCTTCTCGTAGATCTGCCATTACTATTTCGCCTTTCCGGGGGTAGGGCATCACAAATACACCCTCACAAAAACACTCATGCACACACATGCACGAGACACAGGTTCAATCGATGAAACTTTTTCAAAACTAAATAGTGAAGGACAAATATATTACCGAAACAAACCGCGTAAGATTACGTTTTTAGTGTACTTAAAACTCGTCTGCTAGGCATATCCAAGTGAATAGTAAATATTCAGTTAATGCACCATTTAGTTCAGTAAGTGCACATTTTTCTGTGCACTTACTTTTATTTACTTCTTTCTGTACAGATGTTGTTCTTTGCCCCAGGCGTCCCCAAATTTGGCGCATATTTTTTAACCTCCTCAGCTGTAAATACTTATTATTATAAGAATTTTCAGCCATGTAAAAAACTTTTAGCCTTATCAGCTGCGAATACAGGTTTTAACCTTGTCAGTACGGATCTTTGCCGTCGAAGTGGGAGCGAGAGGCCTCGTTTCCACTTCGCTCTACAATGTGGTTAAAGAACTAGGATTGCGCGGTAATGAACGGAAAATAACACTCAAAAAACTGGGCGAGGTAGCCGAAAGGGCCTCGAGCTGGCTTTGGACGCAACGCAACAACGTAGGGGACGGGCCTCGGTGAGCTGGTCCGGGTGTCTAGCGGAAAAGGGTTTCTCACCCCTTGAAAGTCCATCGTGTCCGAATTGTCTGCCAGTGATCCTCTGCCACCTGCTAATAAAAGTCCAACATGTGTCCGGTAAAGCAAACGTAAGCTTGTCGCTCGGTCGTCCAGGCATGCCGACTGTTCTAATTAGAACACAGTACCTTCTGCGAAACCACCAAGTCGTCTTGTCCCTATCCGAAAGAAAAACACCATCCGGTAATCTCGTGCAGCAGGGTACCAACCCTGAGTTTCATGAACTCAGGTGGGCCCACCTCCGAAAGCGTCTAGGAATCGTGGGCCGAAACGCTCGTTGACGAGGATAATTTCTACTGACGACTGGTAGATCCCTGCTGTACTTGCTCCCTGTGAGTTTATTCCTATTGTCAGCTGTAAATACAAGTTTTAACCTTATCAGCAGTAGATACCAGTTTTAACCTTATCGGCTGTGAATACAGGTTTTTAATATTATCAGATGTAGGTACCAGTTTTAACATTATCAGTTTTGGATACAAGTTTTAACCTTAGCTGCATAAACCAATGTTCACCTTATCATTTGTAAATACAGGTTATGATGTTATCAGCTGCGAATACATTTTGTATATCTTATCAGTTGTAAATACGAGTTTTAACCTGTTGATAAAAAAAAAACAATAAAATTAGCCGTAGATGCAATTTTCAAACAGGCAGTAAAGAAACCAAGAGTGGAGAAAAGAAAAAACAAACGACAAGTAAAGAAACCAATTTCGTGTATTGACGCCCTTATGGTATATGGTGCTTCATTTAAAAAAAAAATATATATATCCGGACTGGATCAATGATGTGGATATAAATTTTACTTCCTAAAACATTTCGTGGGTCTCCAGACTGGCTGGGTCAACTTTCATAAAAGGTCCACCTTGGAGGGACATTTATATTTGATATGTCCAGGATCATCAGTTCCTACCTTGTCTCTGGAACTTTCATTGTTCTGTTCACCGGCTCAGTTAACTAACAGTTCCTACCTTGTCTCTGGAACTTTCATTGTTCTGTTCACCGGCTCAGTTAACTAACAGTTCCTACCTTGTCTCTGGAACTTTCATTGTTCTGTTCACCGGCTCAGTTAACTAACAGTTCCTACCTTGTCTCTGGAACTTTCATTGTTCTGTTCCCCGGCTCAGTTAACTAACAGTTCCTACCTTGTCTCTGGAACTGTTATTGTTCTGTTCCCCGGCTCAGTTAACTAACAGTTCATGTCCTAGCAGAAGAAAAGGAATTGACGATGATGATGATGATGGGATGATGATGATGGGATGATGATGATGATGGGATGATGATGATGGGATGATGATGATGGTGATAGTGAGGATTAGGATGACGGCGA
>CAJHNH020000756.1:205000-235961 GCA_905116865.2 Candidula unifasciata
ATCAGACAACACAGGTTATGAAGAAATTATGGGGAGACATGGTCTAGGAGTAATGAATGAAAATGGAGAATGGTTCACAAATTTTTGTAAGTTATTGGTGGAAGTATTTTTCCCCATAAAAGAATACACAAGGCAACACGGGAATCATCAGACCATAAGACAACTAATCAAATTGACCACATATGTATTAACAAAACGTTTAGATCATCCCTTTACGATGTTAGGGCTTTCAGAGGTGCCGATGTATTTACTGACCATTTCCTGGTGGTAAGTAAAATCAAGCTGAAACTAAAAAGATATATAACATCTTATAATCATAGAAACCAATATAATGTAGGCTTTCTCAGAGATAAAGAAATTAAGGAACAGTTCTCAGTTACGGTCTCTAATAAGTACCAGGTGTTGCAGCAGTTAGCTGAAGATGTCAACACAGAAGTCTGCTGGGATCAGATCAAAGGAATCTGGAATGAATCTTGCGTAGAAGTTCTTGGCAAGAAAGAAAGGAAACATAAAGCATGGATAACACCAGAAACCATTAAACTGATTGAAGATAGGAAAAGTAAAAAGGCAGAATTAAACAATAGCAAAACTAGAGCTGCTAAAGCTAGAGCTCAGGAGAATTACACAGAAGCCAACAGGGAAGTTAGGAGGCATATAAGGGCAGATAAAGTGAAATATCTAAATGATCTAGCACAAGAAGCGGAGACAGCAGCAGCAAAAGGAAACCTCAGAGAACTTTACAGTGACACAAGAAAATTAGTAGGTAAATATAGTCAGCCAAAAAATCAAAAATAGTCAAGGAAAGGTACTTACTAACACTAAAGATCAAATGGACAGATGGGTTGAATATTTTGAAATGCTTCTAATTAGACCAGGCCCAGAGGTTCCCCCAGATATCCAGCCTTTAGAAATGGAACTGGATATCAACTGTGAGATACCATCCAAAGAGGAAATTAGAAAAGCTATAAATCTTCTTAAGGAAGGAAAGGCGTCAGGCCCAGATGGTATCCCAGCTGAAGCCATCAGGACCAACATAAACACATCAACAGAATTGCTACATAGATTATTCAGTAAAGTCTGGGAGACCGAAGAAATACCAGCAGACTGGAGAGAAGGATATCTTGTGAAACTGCCCAAAAAAGGTGATCTACAGGAGTGCGAAAACTATAGAGGAATTATGTTGCTGTCAGTTCCTGGAAAAATATTAAGTAGAATTATTTTGGAAAGATTAAAAGATGCTATTGATAAAATGCTAAGAGATGAGCAGGCAGGTTTTCGGTCAAACAGATCCTGTACTGATCAGATAGCCACATTACATATTATAATAGAGCAAAGCATTGAACTGAACTCACCACTTTACATTGGATTTATAGACTATGAAAAAGCATTAGACAGCATTGATAGGGAATCTCTCTGGAAATTGATGGGGCACTATGGAATCCCACAGAAAATTATCAACTTAGTAAAGGCAACAAATAAAGACATGAACTGTCGAGTTCTTCATGAGGGAAAGCTAACAGATGCATTTGAAATAAAAAAAAGGTGTGCGACAGGGATGTCTTTTGTCGCCTCTCCTATTTTTACTGGTTATAGACTGGACTATGAAAACAGTAACTGCTAACACCAAGAATGAAATTCAGTGGACCCCTACAAAACAGCTTGATGATCTGGACTTCGCTGATGATATTGCCCTTCTGTCCCATTCACGGAATCAGATACAAGATAAATTAAATATACTTAATGCGAGATCACAGCAGCTTGGTCTGAAAATCCATAAAGGAAAGTCAAAGATAATGAGAATAAATCAGGCAAATAGTAATGTGATTTCTCTTAATGGCACCACACTCCAAGACGTGGAGTCGTACACCTATTTAGGCAGTAATGTAGATAAAGTTGGAGGAACTGATAGAGATATTAAAATAAGAATACAAAAGGCAAGAGGGGCTTTCATAGCACTAGGGAATTTGTGGAGGTCAAAAGAAATTTTTAATTCTAATGTCAAATCAGTACTGTTGTATGGGGCGGAAACATGGAGAACAACGAAGACAATTACTAATAAATTACAGACATTCATTAACTGGTGCCTGCGCAGAATAGAGGGAATAAAATGGCATGATAGAATAACTAATGTAGAACTTTGGGAGAGAACTAAACAGGCTCCAGTGGATCAGGAGGTGAGGAAAAGACGCTGGCGTTGGATAGGGCACACACTGAGAAAACAGGAGAACAGCATAACTAGAATGTCTTTGCATTGGAACCCACAGGGGCATAGGAATAAAGGAAGGCCAAAAAACACATGGAGAAGAGAGCTGGAGAATGAGGTTAGAAAGATTGGGAGGACATGGGAAGAGCTCCATGTAATGGCGAAGGATAGAACGACTTGGCGTGAGTTGGTTGAGGGCCTATGCTCCATTGGGGATAGAAAGGCAGAAGAAGAAGAAGAAGAAGACCCTAACGATATTCTCATAATAATTATCATTTATTGTATTATACAGATTATCTCTAACTGAATTTCTAAACTGCTTATCATTATGATCAGTCTGGGCTATACATCTCTTTAAAAAGGCTTCCCCTTGCTCTTTGACCATTGCAATTGGTATATCAATATCATTGAATTTAATGCCTGTTGTGATAGGCCGATCCTTCCTTTGCATCTGTCTGTGAAGTCTCCAAAAACCTACCATGTGATCTGTCCTCTCCAATTTCACTCATAAAATGTTTCCATTTAGCCTTCTTTGCATCTGCATATCATCATCATCATAGTGTGCCCTGCCAACTGGCAGATCACGATCTCTGGTTGACTGGAACAGCTCTCTTGATGATACCCCTCCATGCCATCGTTTAGCCCATCCAGCATCATCTCTCTTGGTCTGCCTCTACCCATTTTCCCACTGATCTTTCCAGTTGTCACAATGTTCTCTAATGGCTCTCTTCTCAGTATGTGGCCAAAGAACAGTGTTTGTCTCTTTCTTATCGTTGTATATAGAAATCTACTTTCTTTAGCCTATTTCAAGCAATCGTTGTTAGTTACTTTGGCAGTCCAAGGTATTCGTAATATTTGTCTCATAAACCACATCTCTGTTGCTTCTAAATTTTTCCTAATTTGTTCAGTGACATTCCAAGATTCGCTGCCATACAGCAGAACCGGTTCTATGTAACATTGCAACACCCTCTTTCATCTGCTGCACACAACTTAAAATCTTCTACTTTTTCTGTCCCAACTCTTTCAATCATTTGACGAAGCCCTGCACTACTTTATGTTGACTGATGTTCTGAATTTCTTTCTCAGGCCAGGTCTGTGTGGGCCGCTGTCTACAAGGCTCCATGGTGCCACCTCTCGCCAGCCATGCTACAGAAGGTGAGTGCGCAAGATCCAGACAGTTAATGTCAAAGTCTGTAGCAACTGTAGTAATTGATAGAATGTGTCAGGTGGGCAGATAGTTTCAATCAAAGATATATTCTTGTCTAAACTTTCTGCAAGAACTTACTGCACTCTGAAAAGCATGATATGTTTATAAAATGCGATGTCAATATGTAACACAGGTAATAAACCTAACCTAAAACATATTCCTAACAATTATTGTAAATCTTTTTGAAGACTGCTGATAAGTGATCAGTGCAGATATGAGTTCATCGAAATGCAGAATAACAGAGGTAACTCCCTCCAAAGATGTTCATTTCATTATAATCAAGTTCACTGGTAGACTTCCAGACAAGTATCAGACACTTTGATTGCTACTGATGGCTGCCCGATGTTAATATGGGATATGCAAAGCCACCTGATGGTGATGACTGGGGAAAAAAAGGACAGCAGCTAAGTGCGACATATGACTTCAACCACGACCTCCAACCATTTCAATGGAAATTCCCGATTTCATGAAAGTTCAAGAGGCCAGTGTCTCTTCATTATGTTTATCGAGTAGATGTATACACAAATTAAACTAGTTTAATTAATTTGCAACACGTTTTATTGAATTATTTATAATTTTGAAGAAAAATTAGTGTGCTAGATATTATTATTTTCATTATTGTTTTTTTTTTTTTCAACAGCACACTAATTGATATGTACCCAACAATTTGTCTGACAATATCATTATTTAGGAATTACAAAGTTGTGATTATGATTTTAATGCGTGAGTGAAGCTGAACCCCAACCGGACCGTACACTGAGCAATGAACCCCCTCCCCCCTTTTTTTCCCCCTCCCCCTCTCCCCCTCCCCCTCCCCGTGATGCAAAACGCAAAACTTTCATAATTCGGATGAGAATCCACCAGGTACAAAATCCAGAAATCGAGGATCTTATGTTAAAAACGGGATATCTCAACGAAATCAGTGTAACCCTCCCGCTCCCACCCTTTTTTTTTTTTTTTTTTGGAGGTCTAGGTACCTGGGGTCAGCGGGTTAACTCCTCGCTTGACAATGGTATTAAAACCAGAACCACTGCTTTTATATAAACAAAACAATATGCTCTTTAACTGCAGTGATTAAAAAGTGCTACAGTAAAACACATCCGGCAGCAACATTATCTAAACCTGATATCTAAGTTAAAATAGTTTACATATTTATATTTATGTTCTATTTTCGCGCTTATTCCTTGATTTGTGAAAAATGGGACATTTTACGATTGTGTGGAGTACCCAAGGAACAGCCGGGACGAACACATCAAATAAAACGGGACATCACTCCGAGTGATAAACACCCGGTGACACAAAGTGCCACCATTCGGACGAGGATCAACCGAGGACAGGTCCCAGAAACCCGTTTTAATGGTTAGGTTATATTAGGGGCCCCGATAGCAGCCGCAATGTGGCTTTAAACATCAAAAATGTGGATCCTGTCAGGTAAAGTGTGCTGACGCATTTTAATGTAAGTAAGTAAATTTTACCCCGCCAGGACATCACATAAAGCGACAAACACCCGGTGACACAAAGTGCCACCCTGCAGGTGAGGATTATCCGTGGAGAGGTCCCAGAAACCGCGTTCAGCCTTAAGGCTATATTGGGTGGGGCTTCAAAATAACGAAAATTGCGTCCTACATGCAAACGACGTTTATATTTAGCGACTAGTCTGGGTTCCACCTACTTTGCAAGCCCGGAGTAATTAAACATGACAATATAATAGTTGCTATCGCCTGATTTGTTGTTATGTTTCCTTCAGTTATCTATCTTCACAAGCCAGTTATCTGTTGATGATGTTAGCTACAGTGTCTATGGGATGTTTACCGTTGACTACCCTTCTCTGTTAATGGTAAGGGAAATAATTTTTGGATTTTCTCTTGTCATTGTGTTTGTAAAGTTATTTCCCCTTGATAGATGAACGCTTTAGGCTCGTTGTATCTGTCGTAACATGTGCGTGGAGCAGTTAGGCGCTCGCCTGCAGATCTCAAGGCCATGAGTTCAAATCCTCATAGAGGTTGACTTTTTGTACATGACCCAGCCTAAAATGTGTGCCAGGTAAAATCAATTGGAAGTACATTCGGACAGACGTGATGTTGGCAACATCACCCACTGATTGTCGACTGGTATATATAGTATAGCTATAGCACTATATGTCTTTAACACTAAATCCCCAATACGCCTGCAGGAATGGAAAAGGATCCTTTTAGTGCAAGTTTGTCGTGACTTCATAACATAACATAGTCCTTGACCCGTTTGGGTCGTGGAGGTGTATCGATGGAAGCACTATCATACACAATCCGCCATCTTTCTCTGTCTTCCGCTTGATAAATAAGGGTATGATAACTTTAGTGAGTTCAAGTTACTATCGAAGTGGATTTCGTTTTTCTTGATAAAATACCCTAACTCCCAAGTCGACCTGCCTAAAAATAATTATTAGTTAAAGTCATAGGGACTAAAGGCGGCCGTTTTAATGTTTAAATTATCATCCATCAAATTCCGATTGATCTATAAAACACAAGTGTAGCGTCACATAGCCTACATGCTGCTGCTATAAAAAGGGTCCTACTTATTGTTGGACACAATCAACAGAAAAGACATCACACCAGGTGTCCAGGCTGTATGGCCGGTTGCCTTAATAAATAAGACCTCAACGATAATGTTGAATTCCCTACAACGACAGCCGGTACGGAAGTAGGAGTTCAACATACAACTGTCAAAACGAAAGGCTGGGAGAAACAGATCCTTTTATAGGATTTTTTATAGGATTGCATGGCTTAAAAAAGATGATGATGAATATAGATTGGTCATACCATCGAGGGGGGAGAGGGGCTGAGTGGTCCCGGTGAAGGCTGGGATTTTTTTTTTTTCATGGACTTCTAGTAATTTCCCCTGGTCTCTGGGTAGAAAGTTTGGACACCTGTGTGTATTGCAGTTGGAAATAAAAAATTTTAGAGTTAAAAATCCTACCTAAAGAATTTCAGGATCCTTGCCGGTGCTACGGTGTTCGTGCACTGCACTGAAATTCTTCAGACTCAGGACTGAGTCAGAAGTAGAACGGAGCACTTGTGGGTTACTACCCTTGTGCCACTGTGTTGACCATCAGAACAAAAAGCAGTGTATTATATTCAGACTAAGGACTGGGTACAACAGATTTCATCAACATATGTTTAAATTTTATGGTGTAGGAAATACGGAGACGTGTCCCGAAAATGCTGAGCATGTGCTCCAACACTGTAACTGTATGCTGACAACAGAGACGCAATCTGACCTGTTCCAACAGCAATGAAGACAAAACTGTATGGTACACGAGAAGATATGGATTGCACGATATCTTTCATAAAAGCTACCGGCCTTCTGATATAAGTTGTCGGACAGAAGAATCGAAGAAGAAGAAGAAGACCAAAAAGAGTTCAGCCGGTTTGGAGAACAACTTCCACTCGATCCATGATCCGTTTGACAAGCACGAACATTATCTGTCAACAGCTCATTCAAATAACGTCTATCTTTTCAAAACACTCATAAAAGTCTCTTTTTCTCTAGCCAGTTCTCCAGGGTTAGGAGATCTGCCTCTGCCTCGTTTACCGAATACTGTACCATCCATCACCGTTCTTTCCAGGAAGTGTGATATTCAACATGGCCAGAATAGCACATGTTTCGGATAAGGATGCTGTTACTGAGCCAGTTCTCCTGGATGTTTAAATCGTAAAGAATGTCAGTGTTTTGTTTTCTTCTTAGTCCAATGTATTCTAAAAATTTCAATTCCAAAGCTCTAAATTGCTTTTCAAGTACAGAGGAAGAGTCCATGACTCACAACCTAAAGTTGCCATGTGATTGCAGGTGCTGTACCATGGGTTCTTTATGGTGATTAACGTCTGCATCAATCAAGCCAGTCTTTTTTATTCTTTTTTTTTTCATACTTTCTTTGTACAGTCGCCATTACTGTTCACTGGTAAGCCTAAATTTTCAAAATCTGTGACATTTTCAGTCTGTTCTCTATGTTTGTAGTAGGTAGTTGTAGGTGGTTGGTGTGCATTGTTTTTTGTGGACAATGCCGATTTTTTTTCTTCAAGTATCACAACGTCTATTTTGAGAATGAAGGTGAAGGCAGTCACTGTTGTCTTACGCTGGTTTTAGAATCAGTTGTACACACATGTCATGATTGTAACAGACTCACAGAATATGCTGCCTGCAGAGTGGCAAGCATCACTTCAGAGGTCATGCGTAGTTAGCGTCCTTTGGATCTTTTCTGCAAGTAGTATTGGTGTGTTCAGAAACGAGCAGGCAGATAGACTGGCCGGTTTTGCACCACTTGATGGGTAATTGCTGTACGACAAGCTAGATGTTGTGAGGGCTCTTTGGGAGTGAGTGAACAGGGCGGAGGCACAATCAGACATTATGGTTTGAAGAGAATGGGGAGTTACCAGGGAATCTGGCCAACGCTCAGCCTCAAAAGGTGGATGTACCATCAGAAAGTTACTGGTACTATTAGAAATGGAACTCTTCGCTTGGTGCTGAAAATGGGGACGGAGCGCTTATGGGGGGTGTCTCGAGTGCAATGTCGATTCTTAATTTAACATTCAAACATTTTTTTTAAAGATTGTTTTCTTCGCTGTATTTTTTAACGTTCAGAATTAATTGTTCTATGCCACATGCATTTTTGGAATGGAGAACTGTGACGTCTGCATTTCCGAGTTCTCGGATAGGTTGGTCTCCGATTGTGAGTTGATCGAAGCTGTCAGAACCTCTTTACTGATTGCATTTCTCACAATATTTTCATGTTTTCGTAATAGTTTCATCACAACACGACATTTGACAAATAATGATGTAGACAGGCCAACAAAAAAGCTGACATCTATCCACTTGACACAACATTCATTGCAAAGACGGCACCTGATATTCTATTAATTTGACATCAATATTAGAATATTGGTTTCTAACAAAACTACAACAAATAATAATAATAAGAGTAATACATTTCATTTCAGGTTGGAGGCACAGTTTTGACTTACGGAATCTTGGTTCTCCAACTGACGCTGGACAAAAAATAAGGAGTCACACACACACACGTATATCCACATACATACCCATAAATACAGACACACACACACACACGTTAAAACATACGCAGACACACACACACACAACAAGCACATTCACACGCAGAGAGAGAGAGAGAGAGAGAGAGAGAGAGAGAGAGAGAGAGAGAGAGAGAGAGATATAGAGAGAAAGGTAAATTCATAAAGATTAAAGAGTAAAAGAAAACTCTAGCGTCATCAATATTATCCTGCAGCGTGCCATTTGCAAAACGTGGCTCTCTGCACTATTTGTCGCCAGTGCATCATAACTTGGCCAGCTCTTATGAACGATGCAGTATCTGACCAGTCGTGTTGCTCATGTCCTTGGCCCATGAATCAAGCAACATCAGTCCAAGCGTGTAGACGTGGTAAATCTATGAATTAAAAAAAAAATAATAGACCAGGTGTGTAGCTCAGATGATTGGTCAATTAATCAAGAAATAGACTAGGGGTGGTTGTCCTTGTTCTATGAATCAGGAAACAGGCGAAGGTGAGATTTCATGTCATTGGCCCACGAATCAAGCGATTATCAGACAAAGGATGGAGTTAATGTTCTTGGCCAATGAAGCAAACAATGTCAGACCAAGGGTGTTGTGTATGTTCTTTGGCCCACGAATCAAGCGATATCAGACCAAGGAAGGAGTTCATGTTGTTGGCCAATAAAGCAAGCAATGTCAGACCAAGGGTGTTGTGCATGTTCTTTGGCCCACGAATCAAGCGATATCAGACCAAGGAAGGAGTTCTTGTTGTTGGCCAATAAAGCAAGCAATGTCAGACCGAGGGTGTTGTGCATGTTCTTTGGCCCACGAATCAAGCGATATCAGACTAAGGACGGAGTTCATGTTCTTGGCCATTTAAGTAAAAAATGTCAGACCGAGGGTGTTGTGCATGTTCTTTGGCCCACGAATCAAGCGATATCCGACCAAGGATGGCGTTCTGTCTTTTCCACATGCATCAAGCACTATCAGACTAAGACTACCAATAAATGAATGCATGAATCAAGAACTGACATCTTTGCACTCGGAACATTTCCACAGGTGATCCGTCCCCTTCTTCAGTAACCAACGAAGAGTTGGCATTCTAATATTACCTGATTAAAAGTCCGCTCCTGTTTGCCCTTCAATGTTGAGAGTCTTCTAGAATATCAACCCACTTCCGCTGAATTAGTCTTTCGGTGAATGGATTCCCTATCTGTTCTTTTGCACAGTCACTTTGATCCCAAAAAACCTTCACCAAATCCGCTTCATCAAATAGTAGCTCACCATTAAGAGGAGCGGCAACAGCTAATCTGTCGGCCTCGCACATCTGAGTATCCTTGACAGATATGCTCTTTATCTGGGACTTAAAGTGTGATGCATAACACTCTAATCGAAGGACACCAGTTTCAGTTTCATGAAACATGCTCTGTGAGTCTGTTGCAATCACAACGTGCCGGGTTAAAGTGTTATCAAGCCATCGGGGCGCTGCCGGTACTGCCTCCACCTCCATTCTCACACTGGATGTAGTCACGTTGTAAATAAGGCATTCGGTTTTCAAGCAGTGTCCGTTCGCCTTTGCAATACAAACCCACCCACTGTTCTTACCTCTCACCACTGACTCATCTGTTTATATTCCGATATCACTTTGGGCGTAAATTATCATTGATCAGCCCTGTCACCGCTGACTTTGTTTCACCAGTTATCCATTTCCAACACTCTCGGCCCAGGGTAACTATCACTCTCTGCAAGTCTGTTTTGCTGGGCGGCACTGTAACCTATTTTTCACTATGCGTTATCTTGTCATTAGCACAAACAGTTCTGATCGTGACTTCTGCCTTTGCCATCCAAGAGTCAACTCTTTAAACTTGTTGTCCCTTGCTGTCTCCTAAGACACCATGCAGGTGGTGCTCCTCGTCTATTGCGATTTTAAGGTACACTTTTTTCCAAAAGAATACGACTTCAGTCGTAAAGAGTATGACTTCAGTCACAAAGGATATGACTTCAGTCACAAAGAATATGACTTCAGTCACAAAGAATATGACTTCAGTCACAAAGAATATGACTTCAGTCACAAAGAATATGACTTCAGTCACAAAGAATATGACTTCAGTCACAAAGAATATGACTTTAGTCACAAAGAATATGACTTCAGTCACAAAGAATATGACTTCAGTCACAAAGAATATGACTTCAGTCACAAAGAATACGACTTCAGTCACAAAGAATATGACTTCAGTCACAAAGAATATGACTTCAGTCACAAAGAGTATGACTTCAGTCGCAAAGAATATGACTTCAGTCACAAAGAATATGACTTCAGTCACAAAGAGTATGACTTCAGTCACAAAGGGTATGACTTCAGTCACAAAGGGTATGACTTCAGTCACAAAGAGTATGACTTCAGTCACAAAGGGTATGACTTCAGTCAGAAAAGGGTATGACTTCAGTCACAAAGGGTATGACTTCAGTCACAAAGGGTATGGGAAGTCGCCGTAGCGGAACGGCTTGGTGCTCACTGTGGATCGGAAGGTCGTGGGCTCGGAGACAGGATTCTTTTTTTTTCAAAAATGGCTTTGGCTTCCAGATCGACCCAGCATTGAGTGGGTACCGGGTGCAGTCCCGGGAAGTAAAGGCGGCTGGCGTGATGCTGACCACATCACCCATCTTGTGCCGATTGGACTATAAAATGTAGATCTAGTCCGATATGCCCTATACGCCTAGAGGCGTGGAAAAGGGTCCTTGTTTCAAAACAAAGGGTATGACCTCAGCCATGCAGTGTGATTTCAGTGACAACGAGATCAAATATACATGTCACAATCACAAGCGGGAAAGCGACATATACATGTCCGGAACACAATCAGGAAGATCAATATAAGCAGTGGCAAATCTATACTTGTCATTAATAGATTAGAGCACATCATTTGATCAAGTGAACTCTGTCGCCGTGATCATAAGACAGAGAATATTAAAACTGATGAAAAAGAAATATATTCATACGAACACGAATCAGCAAATAAAATCTGAAATAAAGAGAGCAATTGTGAACTGATAAAGTGATGTTTAAAATATGGATTAGTTTTGTCAAGGGAGATCATCCTTGTCTCTGCAGCGAAACCTTAATGGAGAAGATTACAGATAACCCAGAATCTCCAGTTGAAGGTCACATATAGACTGTGCAGATGGCACAGAGATTATTGATGAAAGAATTCCAAGTCTACAACAAAATGGTAGCCATTATAGTAATTATTTTTTAGCAACTTTTAATCTTTCCCCACGTTATGTGTAAGAGTGTGTGCTACATGAGAAACACAGCTTATGGTAAAACCGAGCGTGGAAAGGAGCAAAGGCTCTTATGTATTATAGTAGCTGAGAGTGCTTTATTGTGTTGTAGCAAGTCTGCAATCTTCATCGGGTTGCGCACCCTTGAGTATATGGCAAAATACCCCCCCCCCCCCCCCACCCCCACCCCCAATCTGTATTTCACATTCCCCTTTCCAACATTACAAAATGTGATTAAAAAGAGAAGGATAGAAAAAAATATATCCTATAATAATAATAATAATATTAACGAGAATTCACAGTGCAAAAATAACAAAAGAAACAGTCACAAATAGTTTAGTAATTTAATGTTTAAATATCACCGTAATGGCTGACTCTTGTGTAGGCGTCGCTGGCTTAGCCGTTGCGAACGCACTCTGTAATGCCGGGGTGCCGGGTTCGATCCCTGCTGCGGACGGTTTGTCTTGTGATGGTTTCAACCGTGGTACCGACAGCCGACCGTCCAGCAAGAATGGCAAAATACTGGACGTAAATTTGCCTAGAAAAACCACAACAGCCAGAAAGTGATGGGGTTGGTTCTGCAACGTCCTGTAAAGGATACGCTAATTTATAAGGCTGAGTCTGTTTTATCTTGATGGTATCTAATATTTTTTGGTCGCATGTCGGACAAGGGAGATCATTCTCCACATCAAGCTAGCAACGCTGTTTTGTTTTCATGTCCGTTAAAGCTGAAAATCCTGATCATTACAAGTACAAATTCCCCGTATGGGTTTCGGGGCCCTATTTGGGGAAAAACAAGAACAGACCTACTGCCTGCCCAAAAGCATGTCGTAAGAGTCGACTAATTGGGAGCTTCCTTCGAAGTCGGAGTACATCTGACTGAGAGACAAGGAACCAACAGTCTGCATGAATCAGGCCTGTGAAGCGGATGTACACGCAACACTCAGGTTCTGGAACTAAGTGGTCGAGCAACCAGAACTTTCCCCCGGAGTTCACAGCCAGTGAACGCGAGGAAGAAGAAGAGGAAGAAGACAAGAACATATGAGCTTGACGCCTTCTGCAAACTTTCTCCACAGGTTGGAGATCACAATACTATAGGGAGGCATGGAAGACCATCCTATGGCGATGGCGACTGTGACTAGCAAAACCCACTTGTGTCTTGTATCAGCAGAGAATATTAAAACTGACTGGAGGAAGAAGAAGAGGAAGAAGACAAGAACATATGAACTTGACGCCTTTTGCAAACTTTCTCCACAGGTTGGAGATCACAATACTATAGGGAGGCATGGAAGACCATCCTATGGCGATGGCGACTGTGACTAGCAAAACCCACTTGTGTCTTGTATCAGCAGAGAATATTAAAACTGACTGGAGGAAGAAGAAGAGGAAGAAGACAAGAACATATGAACTTGACGCCTTCTGCAAACTTTCTCCACAGGTTGGAGATCACAATACTATAGGGAGGCATGGAAGACCATCCTATGGCGATGGCGACTGTGACTAGCAAAACCCACTTGTGTCTTGTATCAGCAGAGTATATTAAAACTGACTGGATGGGAACAATTAAAAATTCGAAAAAAAAAAAAAAAAAAAAACTGTCTCACCGACAACAGAGAAAACCAACAACTTGCTGTGAAAAAAAGAAAGACATCAGCGGAACCAAGTCAGTTTGTTGGGCACTACGTTGTTACAATAACAAACAACAGACTGCACAACTTATGGCCTTGCAAATTTCGCTGTATCTTATCGAGTGCCTTAGTACAGTCACGACAACACATAACGAAGCACAAACGACTGAAATCTTTCGACAGAAAAACACGATGTTTTGAAAAGACACACTTATCCAGAGTGACCATGTGATTTATATATTTCAATGGAAAGAATTCAGTTTTTTGTGCTTATACAGCATTACTTTATTTAGAATGTAGGGCAAACGAATTACGTTGCGATATAAAAAAAATATACCTACCAAAGATGCAACAGCGGCATCGTGAGAGCCAATAGACTGAATTGGTTGAAACATATTGAAAGAATGTCAGATGACAGAGAAGTGAAAACTGTACACACAAGGTAGATGAATGGTTGTAGAACACGAGGCAGATTAAGAAGACCACGAAGAGATAATGTCCAGACAGACCTGCAAACACTTGGTGTCACCAACTGCACCAACTGGAAAGAGAAGGCCAGCCAGAGAGATGAATGGAGGCGGGTGATATCTGCAGTAATGAACCTCAAGGGCTCAGAATGCTGAAGATGAAGAAGAATACAATAAATATACTTTATACTAGGACTTCTAAAGCAAGAAGCGTCCTCTGGATTTATGAGACGGGACCTACTGAAATTTTGAATGTTGAATTAAGATTCGATATCAGAGCACTCACGACACCCACATAAGCGCTCCGTCCCCATCTTCAGCAGCATGCGAAGAGTTAAAATTCCGATGGTCCCAATAACTGTCTGATTGTATATTCGTCTCGCCTTTCCCTTGAGTGTCGAGTGTCGGCCACATCCCATTGTAACTTCTCGCAGTGCCATTCTCATCAAACAATAATGATCTATGTGTGCCTCGGCACTGTTCACTCGCTCGCAAAGGGCCCTCACAACATCTGTTATTCAATAGTGTAGAGTTAGAGAACAACCAATGACTGTTGTCCACATTTGGATTCTTATAGGGTAAAGGGTGTTCACTGCATTTTTCTTTTAAATATATAACTAGGCACTTGAACTGTGATTCATAGTTCCCTAACACCACAGAACAACGACAAGTGCTCATGTTAGGTTGGGAATTCAGACCATTTGAACAGTAACAAGACAACACCAACCAAACAAACAAACAAACAAAAACCTAATTCTACTTATGCATTCTAATAGTTATATATTGGGATGATTTTCTAAAGAAGAAATATGTACTAGATTATTTTCTAAAGAAGAAATATGTACTAGATTATTTTCTGAAGAAGAAATATGTACTAGATTATTTTCTAAAGGAGAATATGTACTGGATTATTTTCTAAAGAAGAAATATGTATTAGATTATTTTCTAAAAAAGAATATGTACTAGATTATTTTCTAAAGAAAAAATATGTACTAGATTATTTTCTGAAGAAGAAATATGTACTAGATTATAGGGGGAGCCACAAAGTACTACTCATTTCATGTGCCCGTCTTCACACTGGTCAGCCCTTGCTCGTCTTTCGTGTCACCTTGTCTTTAGCTGCTGCTCTTTCCAAGCCACAGTGCTGCTTGATATGGCCAAAATATGAAACATTACCTTACTTTTTCTTTTTAATGCAGCAATTGCTGATAAGAATTTTCTTTAAAAAGTGGTTAAGTGTTGCCAGAATTGTATGGCTCTGGGAATAATATAGCATAAAATATTGATTGAAGCAGTTCTGTGATAAAGTCATGTAATACAATAGCAGGTTTGCAAGGCTTGTGGTTTATTTTTATCCCGAAGCATCACGATCTGAGTTGAATTATTTGAAAAAAAAAAAAAAAATCATAATAATAACATTTCCCTGGCGTGAGCAAATATTTGGACATAACTATAACTCTGAGGTGTGTCAGTGGACAATTGAAATAACAATATCTAAATATTCAGAAAAAGATTACAAGACACTGGCAACGCCTCGTCAACATCGCAAGGAGACAGTTGTTATTCTTTGCCTCTCAGTATGAAATAGGAGAAGACAGGACATGATGGGGCATTTGATCGTAGAAGCCAGAACCTGGGCGTTCAGGCGCCTTCAGCCACCCCCCCCCCGCCCCAACCGCCACTTTCACAATTTTTTTAGGGACAACAAGGCGCCATTCAAAATCTGTGGGACATAACATGTAGAACCTTTTATATATAGGACATAATCTGTGTAAAATAATCTATGGGACATTATATATAGAACATAATTAGTGTGACATAACCTGTAGATCATTATATATAGAAAGGACATAATTTGTTTGACATAACCTTTAGGATATTATATATATGGGACATAATCTGTGAGAAATTATATATATCTATCTATCTATCTATATATATATATATATATTTATATATATATATATATATATATATATATATATATATATATATATATATATATAACATAATTTGCGTGACATAACCTGTAGGAAATTATACTTATGACATAATTTCTAGGACATAACCTGTAGGACATTATATATAAGACATAATTTGTGATACATAACCTGCAGGACACTATATATATAGGACATATTCTCGGGGACATAGCCTGTAAGACATATATAGGACATATTTAGTGTGACATAACCTTTAGAACATTATATATGGGACATTATTCCTGGGACATAACCTGATGGACATTATATATGGGACATAATCTTTATGACATAACCTGTAGGAAAATATATATATGGGACATAATCTTCGGGACATAACACGTATGACATGTTATATATATATATATATATATATATATATATATATATATATATATATATATATATATATATATATATATATGGGACATAATCTCTGGGAAATAACCTGTAGGATATTATATATAGAACAGAATCTCTGGTACATAACCTGTAGGACATTATATATAGGACATAATCCCTGGGACATAACTTGTAGGACATTATATATATATGGGACATAATCTGTTGGACATAACCTGTAGGACATTATCTATAGGACATAATCTCTGGGACATAATTTAACGGACCTTATATATATGGAACATAATCTCTGGGACATAACCTGTTGGACATTATATATATATATCGCACATAATCTCTGGGACATAAACTGTAAGACATTATATATATGTATGACATAATCACTGGGACATAACCCAAAGAATATTATTTAAGGGACAAAATCTCTAGAACATTATATATGGGACATAATCTCTGGGGCATCAGCTATAGAACATTATATATCGGGCATAATCTAATGGACATAACTTGTAGGACATAATCTCTGGGGCATAATCTGTAGGACATTTTATATATATATATATATATATATATATATATATATATATATAATATATATATATATATATAAATATAATATGTGTGTGTTGTGTGATTTAATCTTTGGGACATAACCTGTAGGAGATTTCATATATATGAGACATAATCTCTGGGACATAACCTGTAGGACATTGTATTTTTTTTTTCAAAACAATCTTGCCTTCGGGATTCACCAGATATAAAAAAACTGCTATTAAGCAACGACATAGTACTTAGACGGGTGACCACTTTGGAACACCACGGTTTCGAACAGCTTTTACATTTCCCGACCACCACCAGGGAAGCAACACGTCCCCCCCCCCCCCCCCAACCCCCCCCCCCTTTTTTTTTTTTTTTTTTTTTTTTTTTTTTTTTTTTACTATGTCACTTGTCCTTATGAACTATGTTTTTGTCTCCAGTTTTTCTTCTTAGGTATAATACAAATATGCTCCCTCCGTCCCTCCCTTCCCTTTTCTCCTATGTTTTGTTTTTTGTTTGTTTGTTTGTTTTGTTTGTTTTGTTTGTTTTGTTTTAGTCTTTATTAATTATGGTTTTCTTAATTTGTACATAATTACAATGATGCTACTCTGATTTTTTTAATGCCGAAATGTTTATAATCTTTGTTTCCCCTTTGAGTTTTATGCCTCATCATCATAAACCACTTCCGCCGTTAAGCGGCGTCGTGGGGAGAGAAACGATCTGCGATCCAGTGTATGTTGGCTGCCACGGGCCGTTGTCACGCCGTGAAGGCATAGACTGTCAACGTGTTGTCATTCCACGTTTGTAATGGCTTGACCGGGGTAGACAAGGTCATGTTGAAGGGGCCCGGCTCCCCCACAGGGCGAGCCGGCGACCTTCCGAACCGCGGCGAGCGTCAAACCGCTATGCTACGGCCATTTCCAGTCTACAAATGTTTTAAAAGGTTAAATATCTTTCAGTCCCCCATCTTCACCCCCCCCCCCTCCCACCACTTTCTTTTACTTCTTTTTCACTTCAAAAACTGTTGCCTGGCGATACACCAGGATAAGTAGACGGTTAACAGCAATCACTGGAATTAAGCACGTTTTTTAAATGGGTTACCACTTTGAAATGGCGCGGTTTCGTAACAGCTAACACATTCTACACACCACTAGGAAAGCAAAACAAGTTGCACACCCTGGGACTATCTACCCTGTAAAGCCGAACTGTATCTGTCTCCAGTTTTCTTCTTTGTTAAATGCAAAAAATGAGTCCCTGCACCCCCACACCCCATTTCCCCGTCCTTTCCGTATGTTTGTCAGTCTATTATAAATTTAGTTTTTCTAAACTTTGTACATAACGCAATGTGATTACCTTGATGCTTTAATCTGCAATGTTCATAATATTGTTTCTCATCATCATATTATAAACCACTCTGCCGTTGATATCTCTGCGACCAGTGACTCCACTGATATTTTAACTGCTGTTTATAAGGATGTTGTGTATATGCAATATAGACGCCCTGCCGACTACCTTTGGCCCTTTCTGAATCGTCTCACCCACCAAATGATCATATTTCCTTGTCCGTCTCACCTTCCTTTCGCTAGTCTAATGTATGAAATCCCTTCCCCACATGTTTTTTTATATATATGGGACATAATCTCTGGTACTGTTCTCCATAATGTCTTTGAGCTGTAGTAGGACATTGATATATGGGACATAAACGCGGCATGGGGGACCGTCGGATTCCTCACTAACATAACCTGTTTATTTAAACTTACCTTAATACCAGTTTTACAGTCAACCATTACCGCCAGAAAGGACAACGACGGGGTAACGCTGCCCCTGTTCCCTACCCTTGTTTTCCCTATTGACTATGTCCACCTGTTCGAAATGTAATACGAACAAACGGACACATAAGCTCTTGTGTAACCATCAGCGCTTGTGAATGTGTCTAACTAAAATGTCCTGTATTAATACGAAACTGAAAAGCCCGACTGTTACACGGGTTTCGGGACCTCGCGAGCGATCCTCATCCGCAGGGGACATAACGGGTATCTATGCCCGGTGTGATTGCTTGGTGAGACATACTTTCAATACCATCTGGGACGTCCGTTACAATTTACCCCTTTTTCTGCGGACCACCAGAAGGGCAACGACCCGTACGTAACGCCACTGACTATTTCTCCCCTGTCGGACGTTGGTGTAATGTATATATGTGACTCCCTTCACACATGTTTTTATACATTAACATAAGTAACAGTTTTGTCGTGCACTTGCATTCACAGCGGTTGATTTCGTATATAGGCGTAGAACCTGTCTTGTACTGGTAATGAAATGAATATATAATCTGTCTTCTGGCACTACATGTCTATATAAATAAACTTTCTTAGACATAATCGCCGGGGGAAAGGCAATGCACAGACACTCTGGTAGCTTACTGTATAAGTCAAAATAAGTAGGCGTTTTATAATATGGACGCTTTCCGTGCCCCCCGATTATATCTTGGGATATAACTCTCGAAAGTACCGTTGCCCATTACTAGCTTATGTCTCTATTTTCTGTGAATGTAGGAGAAACGGACATTCTTTATCTGATGTTTGGAACCAAATGAACAGATAAGTATATGAGACATAGGACATTAGGATATATGATAATCTCTGAGTCATAACATATCTCTGAGACATAACTTGACTTACTGTAGCACACTAAATAACACATAATCTCTGCGGACATATATATATTATATATATCTATGATACAATACCTGTAGGACATATATATATATTATATCGGACATAATCTATGGGATTTGTTGAACATCACATTATATTTGTACTTCATCGTATATCATATATATATATATATATATATATATATATATATATTTATATATATATATATATATATATATATATAGGATATAAGATGTAGGACATTATATATGGGACATAATCTCTAAGACACAACATGTAGGACATTTTATATGTCAAGAAAATAACAGGTAGGACATTATATATGGGACATAATCTTTCGGACATAACCTGTAGAACATTATAAATGGGACATAGCCCAGCTCTCTAGCGTAGTTGGCTAAACCAGACTGCGCGGTGACAGGGTGACATAATATCTGGGACATAAACTGTAGGACATTATATTTGGGACATAATCTCTGGGACATGACTTGTAGGGCATTATATATAAATGACATAATCTATGGTACATAACTTGAAGGACATTATATATGCGACATAATCTCTGAGACATAGCCTGTAGGACATTATATATATTTATATATATATATATATATATATATATATATAATATATATATATATATATATATATATATATACATATATAATATATATATATATATACACATAAATAATGTATGGGACATAACCTGTAGGACATTATACATTTGACATAATCTATGGGACATGGCCTGTAGGACATTATATATATACATATATGTATATATATATATATATATATATATATATCTATATATATATATATATATATATATATATATATATATGGGACATATAGTTCTTGAGGCATCATAAGTTGGTCACAATCTGCATGACATCATTCATGGGACATAATTTGTGTACACACTCTGCGACACAATCTATGGTTCACACTCTCTTGGACACAGTTTGTGAGACACACTCTCTGGGACGCAATCTGTGGGACACAGTTTGTGAGACACACTCTCTGGGACACAATCTCTGGGACACACACTCTAGGACACACTCTCTGTGACACAATCTCTGGGACACAGTCTCTGGGAAACAATCTGTGGGACACAGTTTGTGAGACACACTCTCTAGGACACACTCTCTGGGAAACACACTCTGGGACACACTCTCTGGGACACAATCTCTGGAACACACTCTGTGGGACACACTCTCTGGGACACAGTCTCTGGGACACAATCTCTGGGACACACACTCTGGGATACACTCTCTGGGACACAGTCTGTGGGACACAGTTTGTGAGACACACTCTCTGGGACACTCTCTCTGGGACACACTCTCTGGAACACTCTCTGGGACACACTCACTTGGACACACTCTCTGGGACACACTCTCTGGGACACAATCTCTGGGAAACAATCTCTGGGACACAATCTGTGGGACACAGCCTCTTCGACCCAGTTTGTGAGACACTCTCTGGGACACGATCTGTGGAATAGAAGTGTAACAGGCGCGGCTGATGGTAGTTACACAGAGGCATGAAGTCTTGTTAGCTCCAGCAACGACTTAACGATATCTGCACAACACTTGTAGTAACGAATTTAACGGCGTAGTCGAAAACCCAACAGAGGACCGTTAATAGTCTAAGCCAACTACTTGGCCACTTGACTATTGACGCCCCTATCACCACCGATGACCCCAAATCCCACCTCACCTTCCTCTTTCTCTCTTTAAATTTCAGTCACAACCATCCTTGACAAGGCAATACTGAAATGTGTCGGCGCCTGAGATTTAGACGATGCAATGGCGCCTTGTAATTGCCCAGTGCCGACTACGATCCCATCTGCGGGTGATTTGGCTTTAGACCGCTTTGCATAAGTTTCATCAGTGGTATTGAGACCCGACTGTCAGTGGGCAATGACGAACAACTGAACATAAAATTTCTAGTGAAATCCCAAACAGCCAATAGTTTGCTGAGGTTGGTTATGCAACCTGATGTAAAGAATACACAACTAACTTTTTCCTGAAATGTAATTTCGTTTGGTTGGCAGCCGTCCCTCACGTGCAGAAACTAACACCTGTGAAACATCGGGAGGGCAGGACGAAATCACACAGGAACAGTCCTCCCCCGAAACGCCGCACATCTATCGATTATCTATCTACATTCCCCTGCAAAAAGCGCCCCGTCCATATATTGTTGGGGTTCCAGCCTTCTCTATCAGTCCCGTCCTGGCCAGTGACAATTATATCAATCAAGACTTGATCTAATCTCTCCAGTTCAGTCTCTAGGTAACAGATTGGTTTGTTTTGTTTGCAAAGTTAAGACGCAACTATTTCAACATTTTTTTTCACAAGAGCGGTTATTCAAAAACTGGTAAGTAATTTCCGCGTGAAAGTTAATTTCTTATCTGCGTCTTTTTTACGGTCTGTTAAATTGAGTTTATTTGTAAATAATGGAGTTTCCATTTCAAAGTTAAAACGCAACTGTTATTTTGAGTGACAGGGGTAATCTAGGAACTGGGTGAGTAATTTTAACGTTTTAAAGAATTACTTTTTGATGATAAGTTATTGATAACTTGTCCCCTAATTATTGACATTTCCGTGTATAATCTTTAAAAGAAAACTGGTGACCAGGATATGGAAATCCCGAGCTCAGACATCGTTCGCGAACCTCACTCACAGTCAGTTATGTCTAAGACAGTGTTTCCCAAACTTTTCTTGGTGGCGGCTTTCCCTTTTTTTTTTCCTTTCTTGTTTTAATTAAAACTTTTCCCACAGCGGCGTAACCTTCATAAAAGTATGAATATTCGTGTTTTGGTTAAATTACTTATGTAGCTTTTACAATATTTCGCGGCGCTCCTGTGAAGAGGTGGTGAGGGCCGGGTGCGCCGCGGCGCACAGTTTGGGAATCACTGGTCTACGAACATTAAAGCTTGTCAGCACTGGGCGACTGCTTGGGCAGGCCGTGTTTGTTTTTTCAGTCATGAAAACCCTCACAAATACACATCAAGCAAGGAGAAAAAGCAACACTCCGAGATCTTACGTAATAATCTAGGAGAACTGGCTCATAAACGGTATCCTGTACGAGGTACTTTGGCCAAGTTAAACGTCCTATAGCCTGGAGAGAACGGGGATGACGGGTGCAGCTGCCGGAAAACTAGGCAGAGGCAGACCTCTGAGAAGGTGAATACAAGATACTGACAATTCAGTGACTATGACAGCACAAAGGACGGGGGAACTGGCTAGAGAATGAGTCCTTCAGGCACGCATTGACGAGTGTGACGTTCTCTAAAAGACCGACACATTATAACACTCTCATGTGAACAATTAGTAGAAGTACCTTGGAGTGGCTGCTGCATCGGTGGAATGAGCACTCATGGGATGCCCAATGTGCAGTAACGTCGATTGTTATAACATACATAACCTATGCATTGATGATGACAGTGAGCCCACATCATCATCATGTGTTTGCTATAGGAGATAGCCGTCGTAATTATTTCACAGATGTCGGTGCTTGGTTTCAGGATAGTCTTACATCTAGCATCATTAACCCTTAATGTGGGACATCAGCCCTTCACCTTCGTTTTTCTCTCTTTTCACCCTCGTTTCCTTTTCGTTTACTCCTCGTTTCACCCTCGTTTCCCTATCGTTTCCTCTTCATTTTCTTCACGTTTCCTTCCTTCTCGTTTCTTCTTCATTTAACCCTAGTTTCCCTCTCGTTTCCTTATTATTTCCTTTACATTTCCTTCTCGTTTCCCACTCGTTTCCTCCTGATTTCCCTCTCGTTTCCTGCTCATTTCCTACTCGTTTCCGCCTCTTTTCACCCTCGTTACCTTTTCGTTTCCTCCTTATTTGTTTCTCGTTTCCTCCTTGTTTCAGCCTTGTTTATCTCTCATTTCCTCCTCACTTCCTCATTTTACCCCTCGGGTAAAAACGAAAAGTCTCCCTGATGTTCTCCATTGTCTTTCTTCACCCGACGTGCACGAAGAACACTGTTCACATAAGCGATGGATTCTCTGTCTTCTCTACTGCACAGTCCATTTGATCACATAGAGCTTTCGCCACATCAGCTTTATTATAAAGTAGTTTACCACCCAGAGTAGCAGCAGCAGCTCATCTAACCGACAAACATAAAAGTATGTAGTAGTTACTGCAGGGTTTTGATATGTTAGAAATCCAATGATCTCACACAACAGCCATGTGGCGTTGGCTCGTCTTGTTTTCTTTCCATAAATACATGTACAATAGTTATACCCTAGCATCGGCTGGGTTACCCATTGGTTGGTCAGTTAGACGACTTCGTCGGGACAGAATTTAAATATTTTAATTTGAGTGTTTTATATTCGCTGAACGCACCAACGGTGCAGAAGTCCTTTTCATGGTTCTTGGTGGCGTGCAATACTAAACCATTTTATGTGACGCGCATAACCTAATCACAATTATAACCTAAAGCTCCCCCTTCAGGGATGCTGGTTGAAGGTGACGATTTTTAATTGTTGTTCCACAAAGAACACGTTTGTTCTAGACATCAGGTTTTTTTGGTGTGTCTTATAGTTTAATATACTATTCTAGACATCAGGTTTTCTTATTGTGTCTTATAGTTTAATATACTATTCTAGACATCAGGTTTTCTTATTGTGTCTTATAGTTTAATATACTATTCTAGACATCAGGTTTTCTTATTGTGTCATATAGTTGAGTATGCTATTCTAGACATCAGGTTTTCTTGGTGTGTCTTATAGTTTAATATACTATTCTAGACATCAGGTTTTCTTGGTGTGTCTTATAGTTTAATATACTATTCTAGACATCAGTTTTCTTATTCTGTATTATAGTTGAGTATGCTATTCTAGACATAAGCATTTCATCAGCTTTTCTTGGTGTGTCTTATAGATGAGTATGGTATTCTAGATATAAGCATTCTTGGTGTGTCATATAGTTGAGAATGCTATTCTAGACATTAACTTTACTTGGTGTGTCGCATAGTTGAGTATACTATCCTAGACATCCGCTTTCATTGGTGTCTATCTAATATCTAATAGTAAATTTATTTATTAATGGCATGGTTTAAAAAAAAATGAAATGAAAGAGGGAAAATATATTTGTGTATCAGAAGAACAAAATAATGAAAATCATATGCACTATGAATACAGCACACAAACCATACAAAAAAATCGACAGCGCAGACATTGAAAATGTCTTTGATATAGAATATATAGGCTCCATTAGGAACAATATCGGCGGACTGCACACACACACACACAAAAGAAGAAAAAGAAAAAAAAAAAGACTTTCACTGGCTGAACATCACGAAGAACCTATGATATAGTTAAAGCTTAGAGGGTAGTGAGCCATAAGTCTTCCTTTCTATTTTTGACTCAAGCCCGAGTCCGAAGAATCTCAGCGCAGTGCACGATCTCCGTAGCACCGGCGAGGATCCTGAAATATTTTGGGTAGATTTTAACTCCATATTTTGCCCGGGCAGCGCCGTTAGAGTACTTTTTTTCGATTTCAAATTGCCAAGTCATTTTTTTTTACACACACAGTCTTCCGTACTTACTAGTGACCAAGGGAAATAACTAGAAGTCGACGTCCCAGCCTTCACCGGGTCTTTAACCCCTGACCTCCAGCACTCGAGGCGGACGCCATGCTACAAGACCACGCAGACCACCCCCCACTGCTCCACGATTAAATGATGTAGCACCTGCAGGCAAGCTAAGGTGGCAACTACTGGATATGAGTTAGGACTCGCACTTAGTCTTTGAAGAAAAGTATCGGAGCTTTTTAACTGAAATACTGCAAAACAATTCTTGGAATAACGTAGAGCCGGAAGAAGAAAGATTTCCATATTCCACAAGACCTGAAAAGCAAAGAGATTAGAATCATAAACAGAATCATTTTCCGAAAGATGGGGGATTCTGGTCAAATCAAGCGCGGCATGGTAGTCTGGGGAGAGCAGGGATGGAAGGTGCATTTCCGAAAAACAAGGCAGAGGAAGACATCCGCGGATGTGGATAGAGAACATTAAAGTGATTAAAGGAAATCTGTCTCATCATGCAGAAAACGTGGCTGAATATCCCCCTAATAACGTGCAGGTTTCCAAGAAGATTGGCGTTTAGTTATTATAAGAATTATGCACCCTTGAGAAAGATACAAATCGAAACAACAAATTGGCATTTATAAAACAGAAAAACAAAACGGGAGATAGAAATCAGAAGCAGAAATTAGAAAGCTGAAAACAGAAGAATACTCTAAAAATTGGTAACAGAGAATATACACATTTTCTTTGAAATGTCTCAGGAATGATGATCAACAAGGGAACTAACCACCCTAACGTAGAACTCAGTGGTCTAGTGTTTGCGAGTCGCTTATGCGGTACAAACGTCCTTAGTAATTCTGAAATACCATATTTTGAAGTATTCGTGGAAGAAAATTCTATAAAATAGAATCCATATTGGCTGGATGAGTGTACTGTAGCCCAGTTTGTAGCTAGCTTAGATTGCTGTAGCACCTTAGCAGCTCGCCTGCTTTGTTGTTGAAGCATTAGTAGCTCGCAGGGTTTGTTGTATAACCATTAGTAGCTCATTAATTTGTGTGTGTGTGTAGAACCCTTCTTAGCTCAATGAGTTTGTTGCAAAACAATCAGTAGCTCACCGAATTTGTTGCATAATCATGCGGAACCTAATGAGTTTATTGTATAACAATTAGTAGATGGCTGAGTTTGTTGTATTACCGCTAGGGACTTGCCCAATAATAACAGTTAGTTAGGAATTATAGCATTCCCAGGCATTGATAGATCCTCGTCTAAATAGAGTGTCTATATAGAGAGGTTTAACGATGTGTTTCACATGTTAGTGTTTAGTGTCAAGAGTAAAAATGATTCATCTTGATTGGAAAAAACTTTGTTAACATTAGTTGGCTGGTTTGTTAGCTGGTTGGTCGGTTGTTGATTATTTGATTAGCTAGCCCGTTGGTTGGCTAGTTATTTGATTCGTTGCTTGTTTGGTTGATTGGCTGGCTGGTTGGTGGGATGTGGGTTAACGGTTCCTTGTATGGTTAGCTAGCTGGTTTGCTGGTTTGTTTATTGCTTGGTTGTTTGTTCAGCTGGCTGGCTCATTAAGTGGCTGGCTATTTGGTATGTTGGCTAGTTGGTTATCTGTCGATTGATTTGGTTTAGGACTAGGGTAAATTTCCAGAGGAAAGCTTTTTACTAGGCCATATCAAGGCATGGAAATCACAGCCCCTGAAGGTTGGCAATTAAAGTTCTTCATAAATTCCAGAGAGTATTATAGCGACCGTGTGCAGCACATAGAGCCCGATTCCCCATCCGCCTGCTTTTTTACCCCAAAGGAATCGTAACACCAAAACAGTTGGAATGACATGCTGCAGACAAGCTGCCGGATATCAGAGAAGCGATGCTGTGTCTGTCCGCCTATCGGAGCTTTCCTCATAAACCAGGTGCTATCCATAGCTAAAGTTTTGGTCAACTATACCACAACATAAAGTTGTCATGCTGTACTCCTATGACAAGCTTAGAATTCGCCACCCTTACACAGGATGCTATTGACACAATGTAGTTTTCAGGCTTGGTATCTTGTCACATATCACTCCTGTCGCGTGCCTAATGTAAGGATTTCTCCTTCAGAACCAACAGCACTCAGAGATAATTATGTTGAGTCGTTTGGCTCGTATTGGTCTAAGGGATTCCCCGTGGCCAATATACGCTCAACTTATCTCTGGAGTAGGGCAACTCAAGTATTGGTAGTACAAAATATATCAGTATATGAATACAATATTTCTAGGCACACTTGGCTGGACACCCCCACTACTTACTAAAGAAAGCGCCCAGGTTATGATAAGTCATTATCATAACCATGTTAACACATATAATGAAGATACATACACATACAACTGCTAAACACTTAAAAAGGTGAAATAGAGAAACCTAAGTCAGCCATGAAAGTGATTGCATGTAATTAATATAATGTATGTACAGATAACATTGAAGTGAATTCCAGCTATCAGTGAAAGAATCTCAGCAACTAATGTCTAGATCCCAAGGAAACTATACAGACAGCCGGTCCTGGAGGTGACTATATGTCATCATTGGAAACAAATGAGCTGTGAGGAAAAAAAAAACAGCACATGAAGCATCAGACTTAGCTTCTATCCTTTCTGTCTATGATGCCTCCTTCAGCTCCGGATGATTCGACTGTCTTTGACTCTGGGAATTCTGCTCCACTGGATAAATTGTCAGAGAGTACCTCACCATAGAGGACCCAATACTGCACTGGTACTTAGCAAGTCTCTATCCCCAAGTAGACTACACATTGTTTTTGAGCTACCCTAAGCTCTAGCACTGGTAAGCTGTTTGAGGTACCATCTCCCACATGTTGGAGATGTCAGGAACCTTCACAGGTGTTAGCTGGTGGGTACAGTTAGTTTAGGGTTGTTTGATTGATTGATGGGTGTTGGTTGGACTGTGAAACCTCTGCCAGCTCCTCACAAAAGATACATCCCAAGCATATGTAAAAACTGAGACATTCCAGATCGCCTTGAAAAATGAAATAATACAGGCATAGATTGACACGTCTGGATGCTAGGAAGCTGGCAAAGAGAATCGCGTCACTTAGACACTTCAGGCGTTGGTGCAAAAAGAAGTCCCTAGTATACATGAGCAAGGAGTAAATCGGTTTCCACGAAACCTCAAATAACTCCCGTCATATATATCGAAGATATATACATTTAAAAGGGGAGTTTAGTTAAAGTAACCAGAAAAGGTAGACATAATAATGTTGTCCAATAAAGGCCTATATATATAGATATAAGGGACTATATCTTTCCGGGCGAGTCCAAGTTTGAATTTTGTGCAGATTACAGATAAGTCAGGTTATCAGCCTTACAGACCGATGCGTAAGGGCTATGATTTCACGACATATCTGCCGCATGAACCATGTATGAACATTCTACACCTTCTTTGCGTTCGGTTTCGTATGCACAGGTCAGACCGTTAGATGAGCTGTTTCTATGAACTCGCCTGTCAGCTCGAGGTCCTTCATGGTTCCACATAGCTTGCTCTGAACACTTTGCTCTGGAGACCATATTTCTTTTCAAAGTTGTAGGTAGAGGGGACAGGTCTACCGAATGTGCTCAGGTGTTTCGGTCCTGTCTGACAGGCACACCGGAGAGCCTGTCATCATCAATCAGCATGTCCTTTACAGAACGTCGCTCTCTTCATGGCACACCTGAAAGTATCCCTTTCCCAATGTGCTTTCAATGCCAATGCTTCTTCAATGTCCTGTATCCATCTTCGCCGTGGTCGACCGCTGCCTCGCCTTACACAAACAGTACCCTCCATTGCTGTACAATCTTTATTTTATGCATGTAGTTGAGTCTGCAGCGTCCTGTTCTTATTCAGTGTTGCTTTCTGTTGAGTCTGCTGATGGGGTCTTGTGGAAGTTTTGTGTAGGTTCGTTCTCTCCACGATTTTTCGCATTTTTTCTTTGATGAGTTATTTCATTTTTGGTAATGACAACATGAAAAAGGTCGTTCTAACTAAAATGTATTATACATAAGTTGAGTCATATCCGATCAATATCAGCCGGCGCACAACTTATATATATATATATATATACACACATACATACACACACACACACACATATATATATATATATATATATATATATATATATATGCGTATATATATGTAAATAAACTCACATATATATGCGTTTGTGTGTGTGTGTATATATGTCAAATAAAGAGACAAAGTTGCATTGATAGAGAAACCCGTTGGTTCACATATGTGCAGTAGTTTTTCAGCTAGGAGCATGTCCTTTACAGGACGTTGCAGAATGCTGTCAAATACCAACTATCACCTCTGCTTAAACATCCAGATATAACCATGAAGACCAAAAGACAATTGATAAACACCATCTTCATTCCAACACTCTGCTACCAGTGCCAGACATGGACAATCAACAAGACCCATGAAAGAAAAATAGAAGCCTGTGAAATGAAATGTCTAAAAAAAGCAGCGAATAAGACCAGACTAGACAGGATAAAGAACATAGACATTAGAAACACTGTCAAAACTACACCATGTTTAGACTACATAGAACATCAAAGAATGAAATGGTTTGGACATCTAACCAGGATGAAAAATGACCAAATAACATCACAAATTTTCAACCAAAGAAGCTCAGGATATAAGGCAAGAGGAAGACCAAGGAAACGGTGGATTGACGGGGTCTCCGAAACCTGCCAAAAGCATGGCCTCAGAACATCAGATGCTGCCCGCCTTGCTTATGACAGGAACTTGCATCTCCCCACAACGCTTAACGGCATACGTGGAAGGAAAAAGTAAAGTAAAGTAAAGTAAGCAGAACCAACTCTGTGTGGGTTTTTGTATGCAAATATACTTTCAGTAGTTTGCCTTTGCTTCTAAACACTCGACTCTTGATACCACTGTCGAAACCAACGCACAATGGTATGTCACCAAACATGCAGCTGCGATCTAACCTAACACACCGGCATTACGAAGCACGTTCTCAAAGCCGAAGCCATTTGTGTTCCAATTGTCTTTTCTGTCTGTACATTCTACACTGGTCAGTTTGACCGAACAACAAAGAGATTTGCCGCGGCGAAAAGCCATTTATCAAAGAGTATAGATACACTTATTAAATTATACAACGAGGTTAGAAAAAAGTGTGAGGATTGACTTCATTGCACCGGGATTTAGCCCATATGGCTCCCTCTCACTTTGCAGAACAGCTAGCTACCTGGTTAGAGTGTCTCACAAGGCACGAACTTCGTAACTCTGGCGACGATACCCAGAGATATCTATAAAAATTGCACTGGTGAACTTATTAGAGCCGCCGTGAAACTAACCCAAAACCGTCGGAACAGGAGGCAAGCTATGCAATGAGAAAAAAAAAAATATATAAATCATATAGACTGAAACTATAAAAACTAAAAAAAAAAAAAAACCAGATGAAATCAAACAGGAGTATGTCTCTTCTTCTTCTTCTTCTTCTTCTTCTTCTTCTTCTTCTTCTTCTTCTTCTTCTTCTTCTTCTTCTTCTTCTTCTTCTTCTTCTTCTTCTTCTTCTTGCTTCTTCTTTCTTCTGTCTTCTTCTCTTCTGCTTCTGCTTCTGCTTCTGCTTCTCTGCTTCTTCTTCTGCTTCTTCTTCTTCTTTCTTCTGCTTCTTCTTCTGCTTCTTCTTCTTCTGCTTCTGCTTCTGCTTCTGCTTCTGCTTCTTCTTCTGCTTCTTATCGATCTCCTACCGAGAGACCAGGGGAATTTCTAAAATCCCATCTCCTACCGAGAACCAGGGGGGAATTTCTAGAAGTCCGTCTCCTCCGAGAGACCAGGGGGAATTTCTAGAAGTCCGATCTCACACCGAAGCCAGGGGGAAATTTCTAGAATCCGACTCACACGGAGACCGGGGGAATTACTAGAAATCCCATCTCCTACAAGACCCGGGGGGGAATTACTAGAAGCCGTCTCACTACCCAAAACCAGGGGGAAATTAATAGAAAACGATTTTCACTCCGGAGACCAGGGGG
>CAJHNH020000756.1:235978-238478 GCA_905116865.2 Candidula unifasciata
ACTTCGAGGTAGGATCGTCACTTCTCTTTCTCGTCTACTTTACCTTTCACGGAAACTAAATGTTATATTTAGTGCCCGTGTTTATGATCCTGGGTCTAATCCCTAGCCGATAGGGAACTAAAATAATGCCTCATTATTTATAGCCAGCTATCTTAGCAAATCCAACAGTATACACACGCATTAAAGGCATAAGGCTGCAGTCAGACGTGCCAACATAAACAGTCTAAAACTAGAAATGCAGTTCATTGTCGGAGAAAGCAGCAGTCACAGCAGATCAGTATTCGCACACGAAATTACTCGCAAAAGGCACAATAAGTGTTTTGGCAACAAGCCACTCGCTATTTTCTGAATCTGCAGTTCACAGCACAAATAACTTTAGGCGCTGTCAAAAAGCATTCTACGTGAAATACGAGCTCACTGTGTCGCGCCACGCACTCAACTTAGTAGCTGGGCGAAGGAACTATGTCCTTTCAGTCTAAATATGGGTAAAATTAAACAGCTTACTAATCTTAAAAGCAAAAACTTGCCACGACTAACAGCATTTAACCTGCGTATCCACCATATTGACCGGATATTTTTGTTTACGTTTTTTTGACACCTTCAGTATTTCTTACATCGTATTGTTTATATTTACTTAAGATATTTTGCCATCCTGGCAACTCCGCGCAATAATCCCGGACCATGTTCTCAAGGCCAGGAACAATAAACACAACCACTCCTGGGGCAGAACAGAATTAAATGCTGACAGATGTTTATATAATGTTCAAAATGTATTTATTCAAGTATTCGTTAGTGTACTTAACTAAATGCCTTGTCTGAAGCTTTTTTTTTTTTAAACATAAAGTCCGCTATTAAATCATTATTAACGGAAGTGTCTGCTATTTTGTTATCAAATTTATTGTTTATTTCGGGAGCCTTCAAAAACTGTAGTTTTGCTAGTGACATTATGAGGTATGATGGTAGTAAATTGTCTGAGTTATAGCATTAATGCGATTGATGGTACCATCCGGGTGCCATAGTTAGTTCGGTTTACTTGTAAAACATTCAGTATTTCTCATATTGAATTCTTTGTATTTACTGAAGCCATCTTGAGGGTCTTCTAGTATCGAATTATTTATCGGGGTATCTTGATGGTCTGTTGCAAAGTGACATAATACCTGTCTTCTTTTTATGAGTCTCCTTCCTTTGTCTGTCACTCGGCTTCTTTTTCTTACTATCATCGACTGGCGATGGTATTCACTTTCCTTCTGAACCTACGCTGGTTATAACTTTTACATAAGTCAGTTGTTATCCAGACACCCTGTTATCATTACAAGTATCAGTTCGTATTCTGACATCATGATATCCCTGAATAAACTACTCTTAGGTACAATCTATTTGTCTTTTGGTGAAGTTATTTGCACTAAGTTGTTTGTGGTAATTTTGTGATAAGTGTTAGTGTTAAATTGTTTGTGATAAGTCGTCTATAATTAATTATGTGTGGTAAGCTATTTGTCATACGTTGTTTGTCATACGTTGTTTGTCATACGTTGTGTGTCATACGTTGTTTGTCATACGTTGTTTGTCATACGTTGTTTTTGTCATAGGTTGTTTGTCATAAGTTGTGTGTCGTAACTTATTTGGTGACTCCCCATTCTGACGAACAAAAGAAAAAAAAAATGCATTGAATCCTGCTCTATAAACAAAACATGACGTAAAAACCGACTAAATGAGGTAGTTTTCTTTGAAGTCAAACTGCATCTGTCTGACTGGAAAGGATCCAAAAATGCGTATAAATGAGCCAAATCTGTAAAACGGATGTGCACAAAAAAGTATTTGAACTATTTATCGAAACAATACTAAAGTCCAGAAGTGGTCGAACAACCATAACTTTCCTTCGGAGTGAGCAGCCAGTGAACGCGAAGAGAAAACATGTCTAGGGATAATGATATGTTGTCACTGAGACTCCTGCTATTTCATGTTATTTTCACTCATTAATGAAAGTCCTTTAATGTTGCAGACATTGAGCTCGCCTATTCAAAAGTTCAACATCTAAGAGTTGTCCCAACTGCACACTCGTGTAACGTCCAAACCTTCCTGTACCGACATGTCCAGACTCAATCATTTCACCGTCATCTTCTGCCTCGGCGTTGTCATGCAGGTTTCAGTTGCCGCAGCAGATTCCTCGGAGACATCCGGTGAGGATCTGACCCCGAGTTTAGGCACGGAGAACGAAATTTCTCCCAACATCGACTGCAGTCAAGACATGACACCCGACAGACAGTCAGGTTTCAAACACAGACTGCAAGAAATTTCCAGCTGGCTGGAAGAACTTCCTGAGAGTTACGCAGATGTAAATTACAAGGAGTTATCTCCCCCTTCCAGAGGACAACTGCTTGGCATGTCCAAGGGTTTTGGAACGAGACCGCCTAAAGAAGATTACGATAGTGGTTTTTGGAGGAATAGGAAATCCCAGTTAAGCAGAATGCCTATGAGCTATGGGAAACGGTATCTTTTTGCT
>CAJHNH020000756.1:243478-248478 GCA_905116865.2 Candidula unifasciata
TTTCTATAACATTTCAATTCAAAAGCTCCGATCTTTTTCCTCAGTGACTGAATGAGAGTCCAAGACTCACAACCGTAAGTTGCCACAGAAATGAGGATAGTTTAAATAATTTCAAAGAAAATGACCTTTACCCAAATACGAATAGATTAAACCACAGCGAGCAATTACCCGAATTAACGTCCCTAGCTGTCTAAAGCACACATACCTTTTTTAACATGTAGCTAACGAAGTGGCAATGTCTGTACATTGTCTATAACGTTGCGTAATTCATCCAAAAGATGATGCAACCTAAAGGATACTGACGAGGTCCAACCCAAGCCACCAATTTATCTAGCAAACGCGCAGTTTTGCCAGGTCTCTGGGGAAGGGAACGTTTCAATAACGAGACACAAGCAATACATTTCACTAGTGATTACCTGGCATTTTCGCCGCATTTCCTTGAGTACCTACCACAAAATTAGGTCACAATACAGCAACGTCAACAAACAAACAAACAAATGTAGCTTGTCAGCTGACAGACACAAGATTGTTTCAGTTTCGGTTTTACCGGCGTAGTTTTGAGAATCAACCTTTGGAAGAATTTTGTTTTCAACTAGAAAACTAAAAAAAAAATTCCCCTTATGCAAGCAATTTTTATTTCTTCAGCTCTACTGAACAGTCACTTAGTGGTAGGTACCATAGGTGCAGACACCAAGGGTTCAAGACTTCTTAATCAAACACCACCCCAGCCCTGCCCCCACCAACCAGTATTTTTAAAAGGGGGTTAAAGTTCTTTCCCGCTACAAAATTCTGTATAGAAAGTAAGCTCTCCCCCACCACACTCCAACCAAGAAAAGAAATGTTGAGTACCCACTTCTCTACAGCCCCCCCCCCCCCCCCCAGCCCCCTCCTCTCCTGCTCCCTTTTTCTTCACTCATCAATTGTGGTCTTGGTTCCTATGAGCAGTACAGACAACTTTTTTTTAGACACTCAGTGATTAGTACCAGCATCTCTATATCCGGGGAGGTGGGGACGGCACCTAGGGTTCTTACGTCGACCCAGCTTCAGACGGGTACCCGGAAACTGACTGGGAAGTAAAGTCGGCCCGTGTGAAGATGAGCCATTTCACATTTGGTAGGTTGGTCTCTAATGTGGAGCGCCATATGTCCGATAATCCACATGTGTTCAGGGAGCTTTTGTACTACTTTTTTTTTTTAGCAGTTTTAAACAAGAATGACGAATCAAACAAACAAGCTATAAGTGATGTAAAGTACCCGTTTCAACACTGTTAGGCGTATTGGGTATATGCAGTTTTCCGACATCTTTTTGAAAAAAAAAAAAAAAAACAGCAATTAAAAGTTCGACCACTCTCAGACTGTTGCTAGCTAGCCGAAGCTGCTAAAAGTCTCCAACTATGTTTGTGGTCTGGGTTTTTTGCGTCACTTTCGTGACTTACAGTTTTAGTATTTGCGCCGTCTCTGGACTTGATGCTTCCTTCCTTCGAGTCAGACCGCTAGTTCTCTGCCCAGTTGTTAGCTGTGTTCTTCTTGCCTTTACCTTCCAGGTGTTTCCTCCTTGGTTTCATCTCTCTATGATTTGGCCAGGCGTATTTCGTGGAAGAGCGAGCTTTTCTATATATAGCCTCCTTTGGACCACCATTTATAGTTTTAAAATGTTCAGTATTTTACTTTCCCAAAAAAGTACTGAAAACGGTTTTTGGTTTTGGATAGATCTGAATCTGAAAGTATTTCACGTGTGACCATAGTAGTCTTATAGTTGTCTTCTTGCAAAAAGAACGTGTTAATCATGTCGTGGATGTGTGTGAAGTGTTAGATGTAGTGTAAGACCTGCTTATTTGTAGACTCGGTGGACAATGTGATCATTTCGAGCTGTTTGTCTTTACTTCTCAGGACTTTAGTTAGTACCGATTTTAGTTTGTGTTGACCTTGCAGCCAAAATTGTTTATTGAAACAAAACAAAACAACAATAACAAATATTGCGGATTTGACTTCAGGACCTTCAGTGGAGCCGATAAGACACGAAAGATCCCAAAATTTATTTTAAAAATGAGGAAAAAAAGGGGGGGGGGTGGAATAGAGAAGACACACCAAAGTCTTTATCAAGTAGGAATAATACCGAAGTAAAGATAGGCAAACGAAGCTTTTTCTTCTTCTTTGTCCATGCCTTGTGGCGTTGGTTGTCATGTCTATCCAAAACTTTCTGTCTCCTGTATTTTCAGTCAACTCTGACACAGATGATCTTCTATGCTATGATGTCAAACTGTTCAGCGTCTGTTCTCTCGGTCTCCCTCTTCTTTCCTCCCACTCAAACTTTCCTACCGTTACGATGTACTCCAGTTGTCTCCTTCTCATCTCATGACCAAAGAATGTAGAACGGAGATAAAATAAGTTAATCCTAAACTACACGTAATGGTAAGCCAACAGTTCAGTTATGTAAAGAAAATAGTAAACAGACAAAGGATGACGAAAAAAAAAGCCAAACACAGACAAAGGTCTATATCTATCTACATCCTCGTCATAAAGGCATTCACAAGTGATCTCCATTGATGCCGGTCTGCTGCTTTTCTGCCTATGGTATCCCATGTCAGTTTACATTCCTTCATCTTCCGTTATGTTGTCCTTCTCAAAGTTTCCTTAGATCTTCCACGTCTTTTTTTCCCATCTGCTGTCCACGGAGAGCTGTTTTTGCCAGAGTGTCACAAGGCATTCTAGAGACATGTCCAAGCCATCTCCATCGTCTTACTGAGATAACATTTTCCAGCATATTCAGTTTTCCTCCTCAGTTCTTCATTTGTAATCTTGTTTGGCCAAAATATTCTTAGAATTCTCCTTAAATATTTATTTTGAAAAGTCTCAAAATTATGTATACTTCCCGCTGTCATTTTCCAACATTCACTGTTGTATAATACAATAAAATATAAAAATACAATGGTGATAGGAAGACATAAAGACAATTTAGAAATTAAATTAAAAAACAATACCCTGAGACAAAAAGAGGAATTTAAGTATTTGGGAGCAATTTTTACATCTGACGGAAAACTGGACAGAGAAATTAGCTCCAGATGTGCCAAAGCTAATCAAGTAAAGGGTCAACTTTCTCCCCTGTTGACACACAAGCAGATTCCTCGGAGTACTAAAGTGAATCTTGTCAGAAATATTGTTTGGCCAACACTATGCTATCAATGCCATACGTGGACACTTGCATCCTCCAATGAACGTAAAATTGTGACAACAGAGATGAAATGCCTTAGAAGAGCTGCAGGAGTTTCAAGGAAAGACAGAATACGAAATCATGAAATCAGACGAATGCTAGGAATAAAGCCAGTCTTACAGGTCATCACAGAACAACAAATGAAGTGGTTTGGACACCTAACAAGAATGCCCTGGTACTATCCGCCACAGCGAGCCACACTAAAACGTTACAACGGGTATAGAGCGAGTGGAAGACCTCGGAAAAGATGGAGTGATGGCATTAAGAACAGCCTTACAGAAATGAACATCAGTCTTAATAGTACTCTTGACAGAGCCCATCAACGAACATTACATCTCCCCCCGACACTTCGATGAGGTACAAGGTGGAAGAGAAGAAGAAGAAGAAGACTATTGTATAATAATATTCCTAAAATGTTGCTCTTGTATATTTTGAGTTTTGACTTCAAACTCAGTCCCTTTGACTTTCATGTATTGTTAAGCACGGCTACACTAGATGAAATGTTGCTAGATAGTCACCACGGTTGGCTTGGGAACACCGTAACGTCTAATCTGTCTCCATGTTTAAAGACCCTTAGATACAGAGTCATAAACACCAACTCACACTGTTATTAAGACATCCAAACAAAAGTAAGAGCGCCAAGAAACATATTATAAACAGCATATTCATACCAACACTGTGCTACCAGACTTGGTCATTATCAAAGGCTCACCTATATACAATTAACACCTGTGAAATGAGATGCCCGAGAAAGGCTGCCAGTTTAACCATCTGAGACAAAGTTAGAAATGATAGTATCACACAGACTGTAGAAACAACACCACTCAGCAAATTTAAAGAGAAACAGAAGATGAAATGGTTTGGTCATGTAGTAACAATGCTGCCAGAACCACTATCAACGAAAGCGCCAGACGTGAACACATCTGAAGTGAAACAAGAGGCCACCCTTGGAGAAAATAGACTGATGTCTTTGGAGACTGTCTACATCAACACGAAATGAGAATAGCCATTGCTGCCTTTCTAGCCATGGCTCGCAAATTGTTCCTCCCTACAACGCTTAACGGCAGAAGTGGAAGTTGGTGATGATGATGATGATGAGGACGACAAGATAAAGCATTTCAGTATTACGGAATGCCAGAAGTATTCTTGAATACCGGAAGTGTTTATCGTGTGTAATTAATGATTACCACCACAAATAATGAAGAAAACAAATGGTAACACGATTAACGGTATAATGCAACGTATGCAAATAGAAATGAAAAATTTGAGGCAAAATGTGCAGAAGAGAGACAGACAGAAAAGGAGAGGGACAAATACAAAAGTTTGATAACGAAAGCAAGAATGACAATAATCGAAATTAGCGAACGGGAAAACAAGACAAGGAATGAAACAGACTAATTACAGAACAAAACAAAATGTCTTGATCACAATTTTTATTGCGCATATTTCACCACAACACAAACTGCTGTTCTGGAGTTGGTAACCTTGTCATTCAGCAATCTGTAATGAAGACATATTGTCTATTTTTACTTTTCATATATTAGGATTGTCTGAAACTCCGTTCTTCTTTGATTGTTCCGCCTTTTCCCCGCCCAGTTGATGTTTCTATGGAATCAGCTCAGTAAGTTTGTGTGTACTTTATTGCTTTTAATTAGTGAAGGCGTCTGTGGGTAGGACGTTGCAAACGCGCTTGCCGGGTTCGATCCCAGCTGCGGGCCTTGCGCTCTACTTTGGTTTTGGCACTGGTATCGAGAAGCCGACCGTCCAGTAGAAATGCAAACAGCCAAAAA
>CAJHNH020000756.1:253478-268478 GCA_905116865.2 Candidula unifasciata
CTTGTATGTTAACACATTTTTCTAATTATTCTCATCCATAATGTTCTAATGATTCTTATAACAAACCATGATGTTCTAATGATTCTGATAACAAACCATGATGTTCTAATGATTCTTGTAGGGTACAGATGGGGGGAAAAGGGGGGAAGGGGAGAGGGAGTGGGTTCGTTAATTTCATTACCCACGGGATGGGAAAATTGCAGTTTCTAATTCTTCGTTGCAAAATTCAAGCTAAATAGAGAGTGTTGTGGACAGACAGAGTGTTGTGGACAGACAGAGCGTTGTGGACAGACAGAACGTTGTGGACAGACAGAGCGTTGTGGACAGACAGAGCGTTGTGGACAGACAGAGCGTTGTGGACAGACAGAGCGTTGTGGACAGACAGAGCGTTGTGGACAGACAGAGCGTTGTGGACAGACAGAGCGTTGTGGACAGACAGAACTTTATAAACAGACAGAACGTTGTGGACAGACATAACGTTGTGGACAGATAGAACGTTGTGGACAGACAGAGCGTTGTGGAGAGACAGAGCGTTGTGGACAGACAGAGCGTTGTGGAGAGACAGAGCGTTGTGGAGAGACAGAGCGTTGTGGACAGACAGAGCGTTGTGGAGAGACAGAGCGTTGTGGAGAGACAGAGCGTTGTGGACAGACAGAGCGTTGTGGACAGACAGAACTTTATAAACAGACAGAACGTTGTGGACAGACATAACGTTGTGGACAGATAGAACGTTGTGGACAGACAGAACGTTGTGGAGAGACAGAACGTTGTGGACAGCAGAACGTTGTGGACAGCAGAACGTTGTGGACAGACAGAACGTTGTGGACAGACAGAACGTTGTGGAGAGACAGAACGTTGTGGAGAGACAGACAGAACATTGTGGACAGACAGAACGTTGTGGAGAGACAGACAGAACGTTGTGGACAGACAGAACGTTGTGGAGAGACAGACAGAACGTTGTGGACAGACAGAACGTTGTGGACAGACAGAACGTTGTGGACAGACATATTGTTGCGGACAGACAGAACGTTGTGAAGAGACAGACAGAACGTTGTGGACAGACAGAA
This sequence comes from Candidula unifasciata, assembly GCA_905116865.2. Taxonomy (NCBI): domain Eukaryota; kingdom Metazoa; phylum Mollusca; class Gastropoda; order Stylommatophora; family Geomitridae; genus Candidula; species Candidula unifasciata. The sequence goes on from CAJHNH020000756.1 coordinate 254,546, forward strand.
CGTTGTGGACAGACAGAACGTTGTGGACAGACAGAACGTTGTGGACAGACATATTGTTGCGGATAGACAGAACGTTGTGGAGAGACAGACAGAACGTTGTGGACAGACAGACAGAACGTTGTGGGCAGACAGAACGTTGTGGAGAGACAGACAGAACGTTGTGGAGAGACAGACAGAACGTTGTGGACAGACAGAACGTTGTGGAGAGACAGACAGAACTTTGTGGACAGACAGAACGTTGTGGAGAGACAGACAGAACGTTGTGGATAGACAGAACGTTGTGGAAAGACAGACAGAACGTTGTGGACAGACTGAACATTGTGGAGAGACAGACAAAACGTTGTGGACAGACAGAACGTTGTGGACAGACAGAACGTTGTGGAGAGACAGACAGAACGTTGTGGACAGACAACCAAGGTGATCTGATTTTTGATGTATAAATTCATGATATAATAATCGTTCTTGTATGTTAACACATTTTTCTAATTATTCTCATCCATAATGTTCTAATGATTCTTATAACGTTGTGGAGAGACAGACAGAACGTTGTGGACAGACAGAACGTTGTGGACAGACATATTGTTGCGGACAGACAGAACGTTGTGGAGAGACAGACAAAACGTTGTGGACAGACAGACAGAACGTTGTGGGCAGACAGAACGTTGTGGAGAGACAGACAGAACATTGTGGAGAGACAGACAGAACGTTGTGAAGAGACAGACAGAACTTTGTGGACAGACAGAACGTTGTGGAGAGACAGACAGAACGTTGTGGACAGACAGAACGTTGTGGAAAGACAGACAGAACGTTGTGGACAGACTGAACATTGTGGAGAGACAGACAAAACGTTGTGGACAGACAGAACGTTGGGGACAGACAGAACGTTGTGGAGAGACAGACAGAACGTTGTGGACAGACAGAACGTTGTGGAGAGACAGACAGAACGTTGTGGACAGACAGAACGTTGTGGAGAGACAGACAGAACGTTGTGGACAGACAGAACGTTGTGGAGAGACAGACAGAACTTTGTGGACAGACAGAACGTTGTGGAGAGACAGACAGAACGTTGTGGACAGACAGAACGTTGTGGACAGACAGAACGTTGTGGATAGACATATTGTTGCGGACAGACAGAACGTTGTGGAGAGACAGACAGAACGTTGTGGACAGACAGAACGTTGTGGAGAGACAGACAGAACGTTGTGGACAGACAGAACGTTGTGGACAGACAGAACGTTGTGGACAAACAGAACGTTGTGGAGAGACAGACAGAACGTTGTGGACAGACAGAACGTTGTGGACAGACAGAACGTTGTGGACAGACTGAACGCTGTGGACGGATAGAAGGTTGTGGACGTATAGAACGTTGTGGACAGACAGAACGTTTTGGATAGACATAACTTTATAGACAGACAGAACGTTGTGGATAGACAGAACGTTGTGGACAGACAAAACGTTGTGGACAGACATAACTTTATGGACAGACAGAACGTTGTGGACAGACAGAACTTTATGGACAGACAGAACATTATGAACAGAGAGAACTTTATGGACAGACAGAACTTTATGGACAAACAGAACTTTATGGACAGACAGAACTTTATGGACAGACAGAACTTTATGGACAGACAGAACGTTGTGGACAGACAGAACGTTGTGGACAGACAGAACGTTGTGGACAGTCAGAACTTTATAGACAGACAGAACGTTGTGGACAAACAGAACGTTGTGGACAGACAAAACGTTATGGACAGACAGAATTTTGTGGACAGACAAAATGTTAAGAACAGAGAGAATGTTGTGGACAAACAGATCCTTTTGGACATACAAAACGTTATGGATAGACAGAAAGTTTTTGACAGACGGAACGGTATGGACAGACAAATTGTTGCGGACAGACAAAAAGAGTACGAATAATTTTCACGATTCTTCATGACAGTTCTTGGCTGTACTTGTACTGCCAGTGTACCCACACAGGCGAGAGAGTGAGGTCGATGAAATTACGCAACCTTTCCTCAACTGAAGCTAAATTCATCACGCACATCTCTTTTTAATCCATCCCATGGTGCTGGTGCCTTGTCGTGGCGGGAAGACTTGAGTACCCTAATGACTCTCAGAGCTATGCCGGCAGGAGACTTGTTCCCCCTGGCAGGTTTAACCCTGCCGAACAGATCTTGAGAAGAAGAGTCAGATAGGAAGAAGAAACCTCCGTACAGACGACAGCATAATCTGGTCAGGTAGTGCCGATGAACAACATTCTGAAGGAGTCGCATTAATAATCAAAAAGTGGTTCAACAGCAATCTTATAGAATGGACGCCTGCCTGTAAGCGAACGACTTTTTATATGCCATGTTTAATTATAGATTTGAAAAACTATCTGTCTTGGTCTGGTATGCGCCAACAGAGGATGCAGAAGAGGAGACAAAAGACAGCTTTTACGACAATCTGCAAACAGTAGTTGAAGACATCCCAAAGCATGATGTAATAATAATCCTGGGAGACTTTAATGTTCTGACAGGAAAGGACATCGCAGGGAGGAAGAGAACAATGATAAAACACGGAACAGGAAAAATGACCAACAACGGAGAGAGATTATCGGACTTCAGCCAATCTAATGACCTAATAATTCGAGGAACACTCTTCTCTCATAAAACAGTTCATAAGGTCACATTGAGATCTCCAGATGGATGCACGGAAAATCAAATTGACCATATTCTAATAAATGAAAAATGGAGCATTCCCCGCAAGACGTCGGAGTACATAGATCAACGGTTTTTGGGATTGACAATAATTTACTTATTGAAAAATATCAAGTTAAAACTAAGGAAAGCTAAAATAGGAGATCAAAAACCGCATCAATATGATGTAGGAAAATTACGGGACACACATATCAAACAGCAATTCAAGAAAGAACTCAAAAACAGGTTCATAATTTTTCAGGGGGAAACAGAAATGGTAATCGACAAATTTAATGAAACAGTTAAATTAGCAGGGAAGAAAATATTAGGGTATAGGGGGTCAAAAAAAGAGGAGTGGATTTCCCAATCGATGTGGGAGAAAATAGCACAACAGAAAGATATTAAAAGACAAATGTTAGATGCAAAATCAGCCAGATTGAAATGAAAATTGTATAAAGAATATGCACTAAAGAACAATGAGGTTAATGCAGGAGCAAAAGCAGATAAACTTGTATATACTGGAAAACTAGTAACAGAAGCAGAGGAAGCAGCAAATAAGCAGGGCATCAAAACATTGTACACCATAACTAAGAAACTGGAAGGAAATGTGGTATAGCACCAACAATTTCAATTTTTTTTTTAAACAGTGGGAAAATGATTTCAGCCGAGAAAGAACAATTATAAAGGTGGAAAGAACAATTCCAGGAATTACTGAACTGTCCAGACCCACCTGTACTTGCTGATATACCTGAGGCACAGGAAGACCTACAGATAAGCCTAGAGCCTATTTCAGAGGCAGAGGTTAGGGGGGCGATTAACGCTCAAAAAGTTAACAGAGCACCTGGGTGTGATGGAATCTGCCCAGAAATGCTAAAAGTTGAGCAAATTGAAACGGCAAAACTATTGTGTACGATTTTTCAAGAAATCTTTAACAAAGAAGAAATCCCACAGGAGTAGAAAAATTGCACTATTATTAAATTACCAAAGAAAGGAGATCTAGAAAACTATAACAACTGGAGAGGTCTCACATGTTAATATCAGTAAATAGTACAATCTTTAGCCGGATCATTTTTAAAAGAATGACTCAAGCACTTGATAGTATAATAAGGCAAGAGCAAGCAGGATTCAGAAAGGGGAAATCATGTATTGATCACATCTTCACACGCTGCGTCAAAGAATGGAATGAAATAGTTGAGTTTATATGACTTGTGGATTTTGAAAAAAAAAAACAAAAAAAAAAAACCTTTGACAGCCTACATAGGGAATCACTATGAAAGATTTTGAAGAAGATTGAAAGACTTTCAACAACAGGCCTTAAGATAGGACACAAAATAAACACCAGTAAAACTAAAGTAATGAGAAATAATTACAACACAGAAAATCCAATTATCTCAAATGATGAAGCAATAGAGGAAGTTAAAGAATTTATATACCTCGGAAGAAAAGTTACTTCAGATGGAGTTTCTGAAAAAAATGTAACATCAAGAATAAACAAACCAAATTAACGATTTGCCCTGCTTAATAATATATGGAAGTCAAAGGGTTTTAGTTTGAAGACAAAACACAGAATTTACAAGAGCAACATTTTAGGAATACTATCATACCACTGTGAATGTTAGAAATTGACAGCGGGAATTACACATTAACTTGAGACTTTTCAAAATAGAATTCTACGAATATTTTGGCCAAACAAGATCACTATTAAAGAACAAAGGAGGGAAAACAGAATGTGTATCATTTGCAAATGTTATCGAAGTAAGACGATGGAGATGGCTTGGACATGTTTCTAGAATGCCTTATGACACTCTGGCAAAAACAGCTCTTCGTGGACAGCAAATGGGAGAAGGAGACGTGGATGACCTAAGGAAACCTGGAGAAGGACAATAGAATGGGAAATGAAGGAATGTAAACTGACATGGGCAGGAAAGCAGCAGACCGGCAGCAATAGAGATCACATGTGAATGTCTTATGCGTCAACTGCGACACGCACAGGATGTAGATAGATCTCTTTTTAACAAATTTCTCATACTTAGGGCATTCATAAATGTTGACATTTGGGAGCTGCTACACAAAACCGGATAATATGGCGAACGTTTATCCGAAGATTGACAGCGACTAGCGAGGCCTATAGAGAAAGGGCATCTGAACTGCGCAGGCAGGTTAGAAAGACATGTATATAATAGGCCCTTTACCTACATATATTATTCCTGGTCCTCATTCTCCTTGACCAGCTGTTCTCAAACTGTGGATCGCGACCTTTTTTTTTGTGTGTGTGTGGATCGAACAAGCCTTTCACAGGGATCGCCAAAGACCATTGGAAGACACATATTCACTGAAGTTATGAAGTAGGAACGAAAATAATTGCATGGTTAGGGGTCACAACAAAATAAGTAACTGTATTAAAGGGTCGCGGCAGTAGGAGGGTTGAGAGCCACTGTCCTTCATCTTTCCTGTCGCGTAGTTGGCTTATAAGTGACCTCTGAACTCATAGTTTCATGGCGGATGAAAGAAAGAGTGACCTTCATCTCTTGTGATGGATGAACAACATCACGACTATCCAGAATTGACTAAAAATGTCCATGATTGTCTATGGTTGTCCATTATTCACTACGATCTCTACTACTTCTACTATTACCCATGACTGCCTATGATTGTCCATGATTGCTCTTTCTGTCTATGCTTTTTATGATTTTTCTATGACTTTTCCTGATTGTGCACAGTTTTTCATGATTGTTCGTGACTGTCCATGACAGACTATGAACGTCCATGAATGTCTATAATTGTCCCTCATTTTCCATTATTTCAGTGACTGTCAAACATTATCAATGATTGTCATTTATTGTCCGTGAATGTTCATGATTTCTATGTTTTTCGAAATTGTCCATTATTGTCCATGAACGGCCTTGCTTATCTACGATATCCATTGTTACTATGCAAGTTATGTTTTCATTGATGTACTTTGAAACTGTGAAATGCCATGACAAGGGCGATAATCTGAAGACAATATGCGCATGTTGTTCTGGTAAAAAGACTAGCACTCTCATCATTACCACACGAGGCTGCAGGAAATCAAGATGTGTTAATTTACCAGACGTAGTAAACAATTAACGAATCTTGCAAAGTACAATAACGGACGCGTAATTGATTATGAAATGTGAACAACTGTTGACAGAGTTAAATTGTAAATGCGCTGCAACTTATGTCAGTAAATCTAAAAATATTCAAAAGCCAATATACAAGTGACTCAATTGCTAGATATAGGTTGCTCTTAGCGAATAATAAGCATTTAAAATAGAAAAATATAATCATTAATGGTAATTATTATAACCTATTCACTATATATATATATATATATATATATATATATATATATATATATATATATAATTTTTGTGTGAAGGTTTGAAGTTTTAACAACGGATCAACAATCATGGCACACGGGTATTAACCCATAAGTTCTCCGTTCTTTTATTAACTTAAGTCTGAGTCCGAAGACGCTCAGCACAGTGCACAGGCTCTGTAGCACCGGCGAGAATCCTGAAATACTTTGGGTAGATCTTTAATTCCAAATTTAGCCCGGGCAGCGCCGTTAGGTTACTTTTTTCGATTTCCAACTACCAAGGGAATTTTAACGTGAGCAACGATGCAAACAGGAGTCCGATATTACTACCCATAGATCAGGGAAAATTATTGGAAGTCGAAGTCTACGTGAAAAAATCCCAATCCTCACCGGGGATTGAACCTGAGACCTCTAGCTAACAAGGCAGACACTATGTCTCGAGACCACGCACCCCTCCGCCCCCTCCAGTCTGTATATTTATATATATATCATCAGGTGCCTTGCCGACTGGCGTGGGCGATCAAGCCTAACCACAATCTGCGATCTCCTGCAGAATGTATCAGTTTGTGTGCCGACACACCTCCATGACATGCAACAAGACTATCAAGCATCTTCTCTCGTTGTCTTCCTCTATCCCTCATTCTACAGATCTTTCCAGTGGTCACAACATGTTCTTTTTTTCCCTCTTCTCATAACATGGCCGAAAAATTATGACTGTCTCCTTCTGATGTTTGTGATAAGCTGTCTTCGGGCTTCCGCCTCTTTCAAAACCTCTCGGTTGCTCTTTTTGGCTGTCCAGGGTATTCCGAGCATTCTTCTGTAAAACAACATCTCTGAGGCCTCCAGAAATTGTTTGGCCTGTCTACCGATTTTCCAGGATTCACAGCCATGTGTTGAAACTGGATGTGTGTATCAAGCAAGAATATATATATATATATATATATATATATATATATATATATATATATATATATATATATATGTGTGTGTGTGTGTGTGTGAAAAGCTGCGTTAGTGTAGCAACAAGACGCTCAGACTGCATTCCGAATCTTTAGAGTTGGAATCTGCATTGAATTGGATTGTTTTTCAAAAAATTACTTATTCACTAAGGCCGATACAGATTAATCATGCTTGCAAAATGTGACTGATATCAACATCTTAAACAAATGGTGCTGTTTTGATTGTTTGAGGCGAAATCTATCCGTATCCTGTGATTGTGGGTTTACACTATACGACTGATATGTCTAATTCTGCTTTTTTCTTCTTGTCGCGTCTCACCGATATCAAGTTCTAGCACAGTGTCGTGGTTTACTGTATTTGTCTTGCGCTTCTCTGGTGGCTTGGGATAACGAATTAGTTCATCTTTATGCAGCATTCAGCTGCACTATTTATCCATTTCTTTCCTGGTCTTCCTCTCGCCTTCCTCCCAGATGTTCTGCTGTAAAAAAAAAATCTCATATACAGTTTGATCAGGTTGCATTCCCACTAGATGGCCGAGCCATTTAGTTCTATGTCTGCTTATATAATCCAGACATTGTTCTAATCCAACTTTCTCTCTAATGGTGGTATTCGTAACCCTGTCGCTTCTTGGTTTGTTTATGATCTTGTGAAGACAGTGTAATTTACATGGCTAACTGAGACACCTTTTTAGGGGTGCCTCGTTGATTATTCATCTTGGTACACTCGTTACTGCAGCCTGGCGACGTCGTTACTTGAAGGTGAAAGGTTCGACTCCAGGCATAGTAAACAATAGCTTTCCATTTTCTTGTTGTCTAGACTGTCCTCCTAGCGCGTTACTTCTACCTATGAGTGCCGATCAATACACGTCTATATGTGCATTGTATAAAAAGGTAAAGGTAAAGTCGGGAGATGTGAACCAGAGTCATTGCACACGGTTATAGACCATAAGTGCTCTGTCACCAGTACGGACACATGATAAGAAACTGTCTCTCTGTGTCGCCGTTCGCACCCAACTCTGTGGCTACAGCGACGTTCCTCCATTTACCCCAGAGTGTCAACTCTGGTACCCATTTCGTAGAGGCTGGGTTGAACCCCGGGAACCACCCGGTTTCGAACACCGACCGTTGGGTGCATCGAGTCGCAGCTGGATTTGAAGGCGAGTCTACTATCGGCTGCGCTAACGCGGCTCCATGTTTGGGAAATTCTTGATAAGTAGAGCCGGTGGTGTGATATTCATCAACTGTATATTAATATATATACTCTGTTGCTTAGGCGCGAAAGCGCGTTGTAATGCCGGGGTGCCAGGTTCGATACCAGCTGCGGGCCTTGCGCATTGCGTTGGTTTCGACGGTGGTATAGAGAAGCCGACCGTCCAGAGGCAATGGCAAACTACTGGACGTAAACTTGCCTAGAAAAACCACGACAGCCAAAAAATGCTGGGGTTGGTTCTGCAACGTCCTGTAAAGGATACGCAACTAACTTTTTTATATATTAAAAGTTTTTAAAAAACACATTAAGGACGCTACTCCGTGCATTCACGTGTACTGAGCATTTAGGACTTGCAGTTTATTTTATAGAAACATCGGCACTCAGTCTGCAATGTGGTCAGCATTACACTGGTCGCCTTTACTTCCCAGGACTTGACCTGATACCTTTTTAAGGCTGGGTCGACCTGGTAGCCAAGGACTTTTTTTTTTTTTTTTGTACTGGTATATAAAAAGAAAATGGAGTCAAATCCCATATACCTATCACGGAACTGATGCCAAAGGGCAGTTCACTTTAGTTCATTTATTGTCATTTTGTTCCATATGTGCGGCTCCAAGTCTACTTCTCAACCCCGTCACATCCTATGCAATCACTTCGATATTGTCAATGGAATCTAGTCCAGCACCTTTGGCCTCTCCTATCAACGTTCGCCTTATGGTTTCTTTTAAACGTCTTAGTTTCCTCAATCCTTCTTTTAGTCGTGGAGGTGCGGGGTGAGATCGATGACTCTCAACCCTTTTAAGAACAGCTTTGGTTACGTGTGCATTCACCGGCTGTAAACCCCGACGAAAGACCGAGTTCTTCGTCCATTTCGCGACTGTGGCTTTGTTCCAGAACCTGAGTGTGGCGTGTGCACCCGTTTTACAGATTTTGTTTATATGTATGCAGACTGTTGGTTTCTTGCCTCTCAGGTAGATGCACTCCGACTTCGAAGAAAACTTCCAAGTTAGTCGGCTCTTACGACATGCTTGTTAGGGAGGCAGTGGGTCTATTATTGCTCCCCCCACAATGAGACCCCAGAACCTACACGGAGAGCTTTGATTATAACTGTGGTGCATTTTGATTTGCTAAGAGTTGTGTGATGTGTGGCTCTAAACATTCACAGGTCCCGAATGATTAGCGTCCTTTGGTTGTTTCCTATGGGAATTAAGGAGTGTTGGGAAAGGAACGGTTAGACATAGTGACTGGTTCTGCACTAATAGTGATTTTTTTTTTTTTTAAACGTATCCAGAAACCATGAGTTGTAAACCCTTTGGCTCGGTACTATGGATATCGCAACCCTTCGGCATTGATTCCATTATAGGTACCGTTAATCTGGGAGAAATGTGGCTTTTCTGCCTACCCCCGGAAGTGAACCCGGACCACAAGGAGTTCGTCACCCGGCCGCCGCGAAAGTCAGGTTTAACCAACTTCGCTAGAGAGCCGGGCAACACTAATAGTGATAAATGTATACACAACAAGCTATATGTGGTCAAGGTGTTTTGTGAATAAGTGAATTATAGTTAGTTAGTTGGTTGGATAGTTTGCTTCTTTATTATTATTATTATTATTATTATTATTATTATTATTATTATTATTAATTCTTCAAATGTGCTGTTTATTCTGAAAAAAAAAAGGTCAAAAGGTAAAGTCGGGAGATGTGAACCAGCGTCATTGCACACCGTTGTAAACACTAAGTACTCTGCCACCAGTACGGACAGCTGATAAGAAACTGTCCGTCTGTGTCGCCGTCCGCACTTAACTCCGTAGCTACAGCGACGTTCCTCCATTTACCCCAAAGTGTCTCTCTGTTACCAATTTCCTAGAGGCTGGGTGAACCCCGGGAACCGTCTGGTTTCGAACACAAACCGTGGCTGTAGCGAGTCGCAGCTGGATTTGAAAGGACGCCTCCTATCGACTGCGCTGACGCGACTCCCGCTTTTTATTCTTCAGTTACATAATGTGTTTTTTTCCAAAGTTTCTAAAATGTTTTTCGTATTTATTTACATTTTAATTTTCTTCTGTAGTTTATTTCAATATTTGCAGGTTATTTCTTTATTTTATAACAGTTTTTTACAAATTTGTTTCTCTCTCTCTCTCTCTCTCTCTCTCTCTCTCTGTGTGTGTGTGCGTGCGTGCGTGCGTGCGTGCGTGTGTGTGTGTGTGTGTGTGTGTGAGTGTGTGTGTGTGTGTGTGTGAATTATTTGTTTAAAATCTTGTTTTTTTAAATATATTTTTCAACTATTCCAACATTTTTGTTTATTTTCAGTCTCCCGATTTACATTTTATAAATTGTTCAGTGTTTAAATTTTTTTTAGCGTTTCGTTAAAAAGACTGTGTTTTGCATGTTCTGTCGTCTCCCTTTTCCAGTTGACCGCATTTAAAACAGATTTGTTCCGAAATGAACTATTTATCAGCGTCATCATTTTCATTCCCTGACTTCTGTCTGGTTGCTGCTCGTGAGTTGTTCTTCCCTGAAATGAAATCAAACCACTGAACCTTTTAACCCCTGGTCTCCTCCTGCGTCTCCTCCTCTTGATTGTTCCTGGTGCCTCAACATACTTCTGTTTTCCTTGTCTCAAATGATGTGAACTGCCATCTTTTAAAGATGGATGCGAATTCCATTGGTAAGTTTATTTCTGTGAAGATATCTTTATTACACATTGACCGGTGCTGCGTGGTCTCTGGGCATGGTTTCCTCCTTGAGTGCTAGAGGTTTTGGGTTCAATCTCCAGTAAGGGCTGGAATCTTTTAACGTAGACTTTGACTTCTAATAATTATTCCTCTCACCCAACCCCACCCCCCCCCCCCCCTTGCCCCGGTCTCTGGGTAGTGAGATCGGACGCCCGTTAAAAATCCCCTTGCCGTTGGAATTCTAAAAGAGTAGACTAACGGCGCTGCCTGGGCAAACTTTGTAGTTAAAAATCTACCCCACAAATTTTAGGATCCTCGCAGGTGCAACAGAGCCTGTGCACTGTGCTGAGCTTTTTTCGGACTCGAAGAACAACGGAGCACTTATGGTTTACTACCCGCGTGCCATGATGTTGATCCGTTGTTCAAACTTCAAAACTTCAAACTTTATTACGCATTGACAGCGCCCATACTTAGCTCCACTTTAGTTGATTTGTACTCATTATCCGGAAAATACAGCGCATTTTTGCTAAACGTGGAAATCACGGATTCGCTGCTTTTTACCACAACTATCAGGGTTTCTAATGCTTTTTGGTTATTTTTGCTTTGCGTGTCACAAAATAGTCATTTTATTTTATGTTTGATCTGTTGTTATTTTTGATAAATGTTGTACATAAATCGGGTATGAATTGCGTTTGTAACGCATTTTTTAATTGTCCTAACGTTTTATAAGAACAGATACTACACTTTGAATTTAATTTCGTCCTTTTTAGGCCGGAGGCCGCAATATAGGCAGGCCATAAATATGGCCAAGTGTCTGAACGCGGTTTCTGGGACCTCTCCACGGCGATCCTCATCCACATGGTGGCACTTTGTGTCATCGGGTGTTTATCGCTTGTGTGATGTCCTGGTGGGGTAGAGAGTCAGTCAGTCAGTTAACGTTTTATATATGTATATATGTACACACACACACACACACACACACACACACATAGGGAAAGGATGCGTTCGAGCCTATTGGGCACATATGGTAAACCTTTATTTTATAGAACAGTTGGGACTTGGTGGACGGTCGACATCCTGCCGGCGGCCATTGCTTCTCGTATCCTTTAAGACTGGGATGACCTGGGAGCCAGGGTTACTTTAAACAAAAATAGCTCGGCTTCCGTCAGGATCTGAACCCACGACCTTTAAATCCGCAGGCAAACGCCTACCCCACTGCAGCCCCCGTATATATAAATTTCGTTTTCTAATGTATTTTTGATCTGAACATCAAGGAAGATTGGCTAATAAACAGCATCGGAAGTTGAAATATTTTGGTCATTTCAAGCGTCACGACGGATTTGAAAAACATTAAAGCAGAAGGCATGGTACCAGGAAGAAGAGGTAGGGGTCGACCAGTACGAAGATGGGCACAGGATATAAGTGACTCCTTGAGTATGAAAGTACATGAGGCGGGAGAGCTGGCTAGTGACCGTGTTTCCTTCACGCAGACTGTGATGAGAGCGACGTTCTGCAAAGGACCTGATGCATGATGATGATGATGATGAATGCACTTCTTCATTCTTCAATACGTTGTCTTTTTCAGTTTTTTTTCCCAGACGATGGCGTTACTTTGTATTATATATGACTGGCACCTTTTCGTCTGTCCAGACTATGGGTTTCTTTTCTTTTCTCTTTTTTATTTTTTTATTTTTTTTGCTATGAGGAAGCATGTGATTTACAGCCCCTGCGTTTAGAAAAGTTTTCCACAATAACAGCATGGGATTTCAGAACCATTGTTGTCAACATCTGAGATTATTCTGTTTCTTCTCAGACGCTCAGCTCTCATCCTTTCTGCAGTATTCCCTCCCCTTCCCCCTTTATTCTCATTCCCTTTCTCATGTGCTCCCTCTACACAACAAACACGGTCAATGACACTTTGTTCCCACGAGTCCACCTCGATACCTCTATCATTCATGTCCCGCTTGCACACATCTTTATTTCGTAGTAGAGGTCGGCCTCGACATCTCGACAATAATGTTATAGGGGGGGTATGGAGATCACAGTCTATGGCAGGGGAGAGTGTGACCAACAAGACCTGCTCGAGCTGGGAAATGTCTTCCACAAATACTGCATGGGAATTCAGGATCAGTGATTTCATCTCTACATTTAATGCGTTTCTTCTCACGCTCATCTTTCAACCTAGAAATCCCGCAAAAAATAAGTTGTATCATGTAGTTATCTATAATATCCTGCAGCGTGCATAGTGTCCACTGACTGTATGTACATGAGCTTTGAAGGTCTATTTTGATCTTAATCTAATTTGTGTGTGTAATTGTCTGTGACTTTTACTAAGATCAGGATTCCACTCTTTCCTCCCATCGCAAAAGACTGCTGCTTTTTATTATTGTGAACAACTGCTACATTATCTCCATCGCACACAACTGCTACCTTCTTTCATTACACTAGACTACAATCTTCCTTCTGTTGCGGAAGATTGTTACATTCCTTGCATTGCAGAATACCGTTCAATTTTTTGACTGCACACGACTGTTCCGTTTCTTCCATTGCACAAGACTGCTACCATCCTCCCCTTGTACAAGACTGTAATTTTCATTTCACTGCCCAAGACATCCTCCATACTCTAACCGACAATCTTGCATAAAGTATAGACTGTCCTTGGCTAATGAACAGCCGTCAGAAGCAGTATGCAAGTGCAAAATTAGAATATTTGACCCAAATTGTGCTCTTTAAACAAACTCCGTGACCTTCTCTAATGTGCCTGGTCAATACGAGTTGAAAGCAGTTTGATTGTGATACTTACCGTTGTAATGTATTGTATATCTGTGTGTGTGTGTGTGTGTGTGTGTGTGTGTGTGTATATATATATATATATATATATGGATGCATAAATATATATATACATACACACACATACATACATACATACATACATACATACATACATACATACATACATACATACATACATACATACATACATACATACATACATACATACATACATACATACATACATACACACACACATACATACATACATACATACATACATACATACATACATACATACATA
>CAJHNH020000756.1:270978-273576 GCA_905116865.2 Candidula unifasciata
GCATCGGTAGTTAGTCTTGTGCAAACTGTTCGCTGCTTGAAGTTTCAAATGGCAGTAATAAATTGTGTGGTGAATTATTGAAAGGGGAGATAAATGTGGAAACAAATTACGAGGGGAGAGAATATGCGAGAAATAAAAGGTAATATTAGTCGCGTATGATGGAAGGAACTGACAATTAGCAGATGAAGAAGAAGAAGAAGAAGAAGAAGAAGAAGAAGAAGAAGAAGAAGAAGAAGAAGAAGAAGAAGAAGAAGAAGAAGAAGAAGAAGAAGAAGAAGAAGAAGAAGAAGAAGAAGCAGAAGAAGAAGAAGAAGAAGAAGAAGAAGAAGAACAATAATAAGAAGAAAAACAAAATCAAAGCAAAAAGAGGACGACATGCATGGAAAGAACAAATAAATAAGATCAAAGGTTACATAAAATAACTTTGAATCTGGTTTTAATTTGATCTAGTTATTTCCTCGTGACATGCAATTTTTCGTTATTAGAAGCCCCACCCTGGCTTTTGCCGGTGGCCCTGAATATAGCTGGGCTACATTTGTAGCCATAACGGCTGAAATGAGTGATCCTCGTCTGTTAGGTGGCACTTTGTGTCACCGGGTGTTTATTGCTTTTGTTTTGTCCTCATGGGGTACAACAAGTATGCAAGAAAGCAAAATATACTTCAAACACACACACAAATAATAATAATAAAGCGAACTAGATGTAGATTTTTTTACAAATGCAAAAGTAATTAAATGTACTAGAATACCTCGTCGCCACTCTTTCATGATCTATTCACGTATTCCTAAGGCATGTCAAAACATATCAGATATCAGTCTAACAAATGTCGTGACATGCTAATTCGCAGGTAAGAAACGGAAAATGTTGCATTTGTAATAATTTCTTCTTCTTCTTCTTCTTCTTCTCTTCCATCTTGTACCTCATCGAAGTGTCGTAGGGAGATGTAACGTTCGTTGATGAGCTCTGTCAAGAGCACTATTAAGACTGATGTTCATTTCTGTAAGGCTGTTCTTAATGCCATCACTCCATATTTTCCGAGGTCTTCCACTCGCTCTATACCCGTTGTAACGTTTTAGTGTGGCTCGCTATGGCAGATAGTACCAGAGCATTCTTGTTAGGTGTATTTGTAATAATTAACATCATCAATAACTACGTTTGGAATTGAAAATTAATATCAGCAATATATATGATTATATTCAAACACATCTGTGGTACATTAGTTCGTGTACTGGTTGTAACTTAATATAGTATAAAACCTGGGGTTTTTATTGAAACAATAATGGGGGGCAAAAGTTACCAAATTGTGTTGGTAACTTGTGTACATAGGATAAGAACCTGAAGTTGTGTGAACGTCTATGTACATATTGTGTACACAAGGCAGCTAGGATAATTAAATCTCTTGGCACAACCAATGACTGACAAATAGCTATATTATCCTCATCATCATGTAGCAGGTCCATTGCAGAACGTCGCTCTCATCACGGTCTGCCTGAAAGAAACTCGGTCTCTCGCCAGTTCTCCCGCCTCATGTGCTTTCATACTCAATGAGTAACTTATATCATGTGAGAATCTTGGTTTCTGTCGACACCTGTCCCTCCTTCCTGGTACCATGCATTCTGCTATAATTTTTTTTTTTCCAATCTGTCGTGGCGCTTGATATGAATAACATATTTCAGCTTCCAAAACAGGACTATGTTTACTAGCCAGTCCTCCTTAATGTTCAGATCTTTCAAGATATCAGTATTTCTCCTCTTTTTCGTCCAAGATATTCTGAGAATGTTTCTATAGTATTTCAGCTCGAAAGCCCCTATTATTTTTCTTAAGGACTATATTATCCTTCCCACACCAAATAATGGTTACACAGTTTGGTGGTTTCTCAGTTTAACTCCCTTATAAAAATTAAACTGTTGTATATGGTTTTCTTGGAGTGTAGCGGTTTGATACTCATCCTTGAGATTTTAATCCTACAGATTTTAATCCTAGAAAAAGATGACAGACAGACAGACAGACAGACAGACAGACAGACAGACAGACAGACAGACAGACAGACAGACAGACAGACAGACAGACAGACAGACAGACAGGCAGACAGACAGACAGACAGACAGACAGACAGACAGACAGACAGACAGACAGACAGATAGACAGATAGATAGATAGATAGATAGATAGATAGACAGACAGACAGACAGACAGACAGACAGATAGATAGATAGATAGATAGATAGATAGATAGATAGATAGATAGATAGATAGATAGATAGATAGATAGATAGATAGATAGATAGATAGATAGATAGATAGATAGATAGATAGATAGATAGATAGATAGATAGATAGATAGATAGATAGATAGATAGATAGATAGATAGATAGATAGATAGATAGATAGATAGATAGATAGATAGATAGATAGATAGATAGATAGATAGATAGATAGATAGATAGATAGATAGATAGATAGATAGATAGATAGATAGATAGATAGATAGATAGATAGATAGATAGATAGATAGATAGATAGATAGATAGATAGGATAGATAGATAGATAGATAGATAGATAGATAGATAGATAGACAGGTAGCTAGACAGACAGA
>CAJHNH020000757.1:0-72500 GCA_905116865.2 Candidula unifasciata
TAAATCTTTTTGATGTCGTAACAACATTAGTTGAGTAAATTGTGTACTTAGGTTCAAGTGTCTTTGTGCATATTAGTTTACTTCAGCTAACAAATATTTAAATCACTTGATGGGGGCTTTTAAGTAATGTCAGGAGAGGAGACCAGTCGCAGGGGTTAACTGAGCACCTGGATTATATCACAGTGGGTGTATCCAGAAATCTATCTATCCCTTCTCCTTCTCCTGTGGATACAAGTACAGCAACTTTCATTTCATGGAACGAGCCACTCGCTGTTTTCTTGGCTATCCAGGACTGTCTAGGATCAACATAGCTTAGATAATAGTCCAGTTTCTCACGTGGGTGGGCATTGTTAAGGTTCAAACCCACACCCTCACTATTTCAGTGTATTTACCCACGTGGGCGCGCGACACCCACCGACGGAAGAATCATGCTGCACACTAACACAGTGTTGCTAACTACTGCACATTCTTTATAGAGAAACGTTATCCTTGGTCTGAATTAGCGGTGGCTGCTTTGCTTCTCTCTATTATAATAAAACACTAACGTCTGGAAAGTTGATAAAATAATAATGAAAGTTTTAGAATAAAATGTGGTGTCTAGTTCTCTACTTTCTCCATTAATTTTTAAAGCGGGTAGGAGATTTCCTATATGTTTTCAATGACTACAAAAACAGCTAGTCAAAGATGAGCATTAGTTCTATATAGCTCTCGTACATGTGTCCTGTTGAAGATTTGCTAGAGACAATAATTAGTAATGTCTGTTACGTAAACCACGACACGAAATATTTGCTGCTTTGTGGGTCTCTTCTCTCTGTTTTACCGATTCGTAAAAGAGGCTAAAATATTTATCTTATTGATGGTAACGAATGTCTCTTATTTAAAATAATATTCTGTTTAAATTAAATAAATCTTGCAGAAATTTTAGCTCATGTCCTCTTGCCGCGTGCGATGTCAGCTTGATACACCGCACACTTGTCAAGTATCTAGTTATGCTCAATAGTGTTACAGTTACAAGTCACCACTCCCGCCCAACGCGGCGTCCGTGGCTAAGGCGTTGCGAGTCCGACTCGTAAGCCAGCATACCGCGATCGAAACCCACTGCAGGCTGCGTGGATTTTTATCGTTTTATGGGACGTCGCAGGTCGACCCAGCTTAAATGGGCACCAGGATGGGCTGTCCTTGGAAAGTAAAGACAGCCGGCGTAATGCTGACCACATTACCCACAGAGTGCTGATGGTCTGTAAAAATATGGGACGCTCTGCCCATATGCCCGATGCGCCGAAAGGCGTGAAAAGGGATCTTTACTTTACTTTACTTACTCCCGCCCAACAGCAATAGAGGACGCCGGATACACGTTGAACGTCAAAGTAGATTCAATGTATTTCAACACCAGGACAATGAAAGTCATCACGAGACATGAATTTCTGTACTGCCACAGTCATTCTCCCTACTAATGCAACACACACTCAGGACGCTCTGGGCTGCCGCCCTATGTTTCGTGGTTGCTACGGGTAAATACTACCCGCTCCCGCAAATCCACTGCTCGTGATTACGTGACTGTCTCTATGACACCCATCACTTGGGTACACTGTCACTAGAAAGATCATACAGGCCGATGCACAGTACCTTGTGAAGATTATCCAGACCTTCCGTCTGCGGCCTGACACGTACTGAGATCTCCTGATCTCACCTCAGGAGCTTCCATCACGCTGGCCCGGCCACTGTATCAACTCTCACGGACAGCCTTGGCACCTAACGCCAGCGTAACACACAGGTATGCAGGACTAGTCTGGAACCATCCAGATTAGAACATTCCTTCCACCACAGCGTCGTAGAGTCAACTGTCTCTCTCTCTCCCTCTCTTTTTACATCCCGTTCAATTCTGTACTGCACCGCACCAAGTTTTACGTTAATTACTGCACTTCCCTTTTTATATACCCATGTATTGCACACAATTTTTCTATCTACGCTGGAACGAATGGATTATCAAATAGAAGCTACCACCACATTGGCCGTTTCAGCGCCTACATGAAAAAAAAGGTGGGGAGGGGGGGGGGAGAAGGTTGGAGGAGGGTTGGGGGGAGGGAGGGCCCACTTTATTAAACACTTTATTGCACAAACACAAATATATTCATGTGATCATGAAGTCTGTGACTTTGTATGAGTGTATAGCTCAGGTAGATTCAAGGAGGCATGGCTCACAGAACTTAAACGTCAAGTTACCATAGTCCTAAACAAATCACTATCCCAGAAATCAACATTATAACAAATTCGTAAAACAGTATATTAAAGAATGTAAAAAGAATTTAATAACATCAACTGAGCTTGTGCGAACACAATTAAATTTAGAAAGAAAAGGTAACATTTTAAAATGTTATTGAAAGTAGACACAATTAGATATGTTAACCGACACTTCAAAAATGTATATTTACAAACATTGCTTACTCGCCAAACAAACCAGACTGTATGTTCTTTCATGACCATCAGGTTCCACTATGACTGCATCTTCAGCAGCGGAGCTCTAGCAGCGATGGTACAAGACACAGTCTGATTGTATATCTGCCCCGCCCTTCCCTGATTGATGAACCTTCGCCATATTGCCTGGTAACTCCTCGCTACACATTTCTCTTCAAACGCCACCTGCAATGTTAACTCACTTTCAAAGGCCCTTAAAGCATCCAACTTATGCATCAGCTGACCTTGAAGTGGTGCAGAACCAGCCAGTCTGTCGACATTCATTTCCCCAAACACCGACATACCTGGAAAAAAATATATATTTTACACTAACTACATAGGATGCTTGCCACTCGGCACGGAGTATACGTGTCTTCAACTTTTTCAAAATGCTCTTTGAGTCCGTAGGATTCATGACAAATGTAGAGCTGGATATCCAGTCTGAGGAAGGTTGAGATGAAGTCTTCACCTTCATTCACAAACTAAATGTTGTAGCATATGCCAGTTATGTTGTTGTTGTTGACACTAAATGAGGTCAACTCGCGTCAGTAATGAATCCCCATGCACTTCTTCTGCCCTTAACACAGAATCATATTTGCAGACAATCACATCACCTGTGCTTTAATTGTCATGAATCATTTGGTTACTTCTGATTCTACAGCAACCACAAAATAGGTCTTACGCTCACGACATAATGTGTTTAAAACCCCACATAAATCTGACTTTTGCATGGACATTTCGCCCACTCCTTTTCTCGCGCAAAATTGTCGAGCATCACTGGGGTGTCGGGTGTATATTTAAGAATTACTCCCATGACTTTATTATGCAGGCGTTCAAGTTTCATCTCTTTGACTCCTAATTGCGGTAAGCATTCAAAGTCCATAATCTATTACTGAGAAAAATACCGCCCTTTAACATTGTGAACACCCTTCATTGTTCTATGTCCACTGAAAGCATAATCTTGAGTCCATTACCGCAACTGCCTCTACGTGATCCCTAAAGGACAGGCTTCTATCAAAAGTTATATCCAGGTACCCAAGTTTGCTTTCTGATGTTTCTATAATTAACTGTGAGGCTTAGGACTTCAGCTCCTATAATCCTATTGTACCATAAAAACAGTTTTTTCTGGGTTGATAAAGCACCCATCTCTGCACACCAGTCATTCACTGTGTTTGCAGTTGCCTGTAGCTGTCTGTTGTCCCTCCTCCCCTGGCTGTAAACAATAACGTTATCTGCAGATGTCAATATCCTATCAAAAACTGGAGCTTGTAGTTATCCAATCCTGGGTGTTTACATACTGAAGGACAATGTGGTAGGCACGGGATGAAGTCACACAGTTCTAATATCACTAGAACCAGAAGGAAAGAAAACAATATTTAAATGCAGAACAGCTGCTATTCAGCCAACCAGCCAGGGACAAGTTCCCCCCCCCCCACCCACTCCACTTCTCTATGCTTCCCATTTCTCTATGTTTGTTGTCATGTGCGAATAATGCTCGCTCTGATATGGTTATCCTTGTTTTTATCATGACAGTTAGGTTTCCAGAACCTTCCCAGAGACTTAAGTCCAGTTTTCTTCACCAAATTTTTCCATTTAGTATTGTATGCATTTGCCGCAAACCGCTTGATCGCTTCTACTATCTCTTTTGTAACCCTTCTGCCCGCTCACCTCCTCTTGCTACCTATGAAGTGTCTTTCGCACTTATTCCAATTGTTAAACCGCTGCTCCCTTGCTTTACATGTTCGTTCTACTTCTAAAGTCCACCACAAAGGCTGCACAAAAGCAGAGCCGATGGTTCGAGAAGGGTATCGACCTGCTTATACTTCAGTCTTATGACTTCTCATATCCCTAATCTTGCTAGATTAGGAAATTAAGATAAAGCATAGCAAATCGTCACAATCGTCTAAGACTCTCCATTTTGTATCAAATAATGTTGATTTAGTGATTGACTGACTGACTTTCTACCCCACCAGGACATTATACAAGCGGTAAACACCCGATGACACAAAGTGCCACCATTTGGATGAGGATCAATGTGGAGAGGTCCCAGAAACCGCGTTCAGACAATTGGCCATATTGATGTCCTGTAATTATTGCGGCCCCTGTCAAAAACCAGAGTGGGGCTTCAAATAACAAAAAATTACGTCCTGAAAAGGACGTAAGGAATTTAGATGATATATGTTGAGTTAGTAACAAAATCAAGTTAATAGCCGTGTCTACATCACCAGGTCGCATTGGTACTCTAATTGGCCTACCATCGTTTATATATACTACACCTGCATCCACCGTAGCCCCTGCTGAGGCATTTCCTTGTCCATTTTGTCTAGTATGTCTCATGCTCTGTTCTGCGCATTGAAATGCCCACAAAGGCAAAACCTTTTTACCAGGAATGAACTCTAACTTTTTGTTCTAGTCCCGGATTTCTTTTATGAAAGAGAATCGATTACAGCATGAGCTTTTATTAAATTCCAAGTTGTACCCTCATTAACTATCTCTCTAACCTGAACCTCTTGTATTCTTATTCCACTGGCCCAAGTCATGTACTACATGCTCCCCCTCCCCTTACCTCTTTTCCACCAACAGACATTCCTTCCATTTTTCATGTCTGGTAAGACTTACATAACTAATGTATCCGAGGCACTCATATCTATCTATATTTGATTCCTGAAGCATGGTGATATCAAAGTCGTAAATCAGATTCTTCCCTTACAGGCCTTATGTGTTTGGCACGACAACAATTGCTGTCATCCACCTAATATGCTCTAATCCCAGATTCTCCCTCTCCAAGTTCGTTTTCTTCGAACTTCTATGTTTTCTCCTCTCTCCATTTCCTTTATCTTCTCCGCTCACCCTCTCTGTTGCCAGCTAAAGATCAAGCATACAACACGCACACTGTAGCTCCGGCAATGATTATGCTCATTTATAATCCTCTTTTAATATAGGAAGTAAACAATCATCTTAGTATTGCCTACTTGTCCAGCAAGAGGCAAAGGATGTCCCGAAGAAGTGCATACGCCTGGCTCTGAATCTCTCGCTAGCCAGACGTCCCACGCCTGTGACTGCAAACTTCGAGGCCATTCAGCCTATCGACATAAAGATTCACCGTAGGCCTGAAGTTTGTTTAATCGAATGCATCTCTCTTATAGATCCGTTGAGTTATGTATCTCTTCGGCCACACACTACTGCCTTAAATGTGTGATTTTTTTAGATGGAACTTACTACCCTAGGGCGACCCTTTCACCCTCCAGGTAGGAGTACCCATAGGGTTAGACCTAGCTCTGAAGGGGAAACAGTTGTGCTCTATTACCAGATAAATCTGACATCTACTGACTTTCAATGTATTCCTGTAAAAAGGAATCATGGAGGGCCATTTTTGCATATAGCTTGAAAATGCTGCTAAAGCCGACGATGCATACACCAGTCGCAATTACATAGAAAATATATTAATTACACCGTATCTAACAATCATATCAACTTTCCTGAGACATGCAGCAGTGGAACATGTAGCCCTCAAATATTTGAGCTCGTGACTGGTGTGATTTAAGCTATGAAAATTGTTAGAATTCACGATATCCTGTTCTTCAAATAATAGAGAAAAAAGAGCGGAACTACACAGGAAGTGGAACTCTAGGTGGTAGATATGACGAGAGCCAAAGATTTCTACATGCAGACCGAGATGACAGTGAAATGCTACGTGATGATGATACTATAGTCATCCGTTATAAGCCCTATCTTCTTTTCATCTGAAATGCTTAAGGTCAGTCATAGGAATAAAAGGATAGGGGCGATATTATTAGCAGTGACTCTCAATGAGCCAGAATGTTGAAGAACAAGAAATATGACTCAGTGAGTGACATGATAAGTACCACGACGACCGCCTTTAATTTCTATAGAATTCCCGGTACTCATTTCAGTCTGAATCAGTCCTCACAACCTAAGTCAGTTTTTAAAATATACCTCCGAAGTGGATTTAAACCCAGAGTATTTCAGCCGACATCTAAACGCCTAACCAATCAATGTCTGCCAACAATCGTTATGCAAATAAAAATGTTTATGCAATCTATGAAGCCTATCTATAGATCTCATTTTACGTGTGCAGCTTTTTTAAATAGTGTTCTAAAAATTAATATGGTGTTTATCTGCCCCATGCTCTTTAAAAACCAAAGTCTTTTGTTAAGTTCTGGTATTGTTGTTGCACTCTTTTCTCATAATTATTATAAATAGCAGTTGAATCGTATCACCCATATGATTTATTGTGTGATAATACACTATTATAACCCACGTAAAAAAAAAAAAAAAAAAACATGCCACGTTAAAAGGGTTATTTCAAAGACATTATAATTGTATACTTGGAACAATAGCTTCCTCTGTCAGTATTTGATTATGTATCATATATTTTGCTAAATATACTATAATTTGTTTAGTCCTGCCGACAAAGTCTTCAGTAAACAGTATCATCACCAGTGCTCACTTTACAGAAATGGTGGGATTGTTATCATATGTATTATACTTTAGGATGCAAACAATGGGATACATATAACAATTGTTACACATCGACAAATGAAACTCCAACTCCCTCTCGCATCCCTCCTCACAACCCCTAAAGGAAAAAAGAAAAAAAAAATATGTGCAGTTGCTGAAATTGAAGTACAGTTCGAAAGTATTTTTAATAAACTAAGATAAAAGAATTAGACAAGACGTGCAAATTCTATTCACACACAGACATACTATTCGCATATAAAGTAACTATTATAATACATTATTTAGAAACTAAGATTTTAAAAATTTACCTAAAGTATTTCAGGATCCCGGCCGGTGCTACAGAGCTTGTGTAAGTTAGAAGAAGAACGGAGCACTTATGGGTTACTACCCGTGGGCCACGATGTTGATCCATTGTTCAAACCTCAAACCTAGACACTAAGACTGCCATTCGTACTCTTTACTTTCACTTACATGTTACGGTAGTAGTATCAACCACAATGTGAGAATGAACTTAAGTATTGTTTCATCTAATAAAACGCCATATATTTGAAATCCTTGACACAGTAGTTTCCACTAGTCTCAAAAAAATAATAAAAAGGGCTTCCAAAGACAGAGGCGTTCTTTTTGCGAAATTTGAAGCTGGGAAAGTGTGGGGTGCAAAAATTATTAAATCCTAAAGCACTTTCAATGTATATTTATTACTGAGATAATTACGTTTACTATAAATTGTATAGAAGTTGTACCGCTTGAAAACACAGACAGAAGCACATTACGCATGTTCTGCGCAGGATATTCAAGTATACAGGATAATGAACAAGATGACTGATTTCCTGCTGTCATTGTTCTGGGCAGTGATCTTATTTATGCTTAAGCGGATGATATGAAAGCTCTTTTGGAACTAGTGGACAGTGCAAAAGATGAGACTGTCTTTACCTAGAGATACTGACCGCATAGGGCAGTGAGCAGAGTGTGAAGAAAGCATAAAAACGCTACAGAAAAGACTAAAGTACTTATCAGGCTGCACTTGACAACTTACGTGAATTCTTCGTAAACAGAGCGAGCACTTTTTGGAATGTCATAAATGTAGTGATGTCATTTATTCTACTGATTGAGTGGTTGATTTAAAAAAAAAAATATTGATTCATTAATTTACTGGCAGAAAAAATGGTTGATGATTTGAGTGACCAAGGAAAATCGATATTTGAAATTATAAATTATGTATGCATTTGCACTATTGTGTGCATATTTGGCATGTCTGCAAACATTATTAACATGGTTGTATTCTACAGGCAAGGTTTCAAAAACACTGTTAACATAGGCTTTTTCGGCCTCGCCATTTCCGACTTTTTCAGCCTCATGGGGCTACTGTGGATTTCTATAACACTGAATCCACTAATAGCTACATTAGGTCTTCACTGGTCTCCTGTAGAAGTCATGTATTTAACAGGAGCGTGGCCACACGCATGCTTTTCTAGAATAACAGGTTTCATTACAGTTTACGTGACAGCGGAAAGGTATCTCAGTATAGCATTTCCCTTGAAAGTGAAAAATTTAACAACACGACAAACAACGACGATAACTCTCTGTCTAATTTACTTCATGAATTTAGCAAGTCTGGTTCCAGAATATGCCACAAGTTACCTTGGTTGGATATGGTTTCCTGACAAGAATGAGACGCTTTTAGGTGTAATATTTACTGAAAGCAGAAAAAGTGTAGAGGGAATCGCCTTCGTTCTTCACTCATTGATGGTGATGACGTCCTTTGCTGGCGTTATAATATTTACAATTTTATTAGTAACCAAACTTAACCAGAGTTCTCAATGGCGAAGAGATACAACTTCAAACCAAGAGGCTGTAATTAAACGAGAGAAAAAGACGGTGAAGATGGTTGTCCTAATTGCCAGTGTTCTCATAGCATGTTACACACCCGGGGTTGTTTTCGGTTTAACGGCATTTATTGTGGGGCCTGAGTTTAACATTCGAGGCCGTTACACTAACATATGCTCGGCAGTGTGGTCCATGGCATTTACATTCCAGTCCATTAATTCCAGTGTTAATATATTCATCTACTATGCGATGAGTTCAAAATACAAACATATTTTTCATCGTCTTGTCTTGATGCCAAAAGTAAATTCTGTCCCTTCTATAAATAATACCTAATATTTGGGCACATGGGAAAAGCACCCATATTTTTCACCAACCAATCGGTTTTATGAGGATAATGTGATCATCATTACGCTGGCCCTCTTTACTTCCCCAAGACATACATCCTGGTACCCATTTTAGGCTGGGTCTACCTGCGAGGCCCCTACCACGATAAAATCCACGCAACCAGCTGGGAATTTCGATTGGGGTACTTTGGAATTACGAGTCAGACTCGCAACGCCTAAGCCACAGAGTCTGCATAATACTTAGTAAAGCATTGTATTTTATAGGCAGCAACTGGCAAAATAAACCTGAACAGTGGACTCTCATTCTCTAGACTCTGGTTCAAGTTCTCAGTAAGGGGCTAGATCATAATCTGAACTGTGAGTGGCAACATGAACTGAACTCATATGTGGTACAGGCACTAAAGACAGTTATTTCAAAGCTTGATTATGGAATAAGGTGGCTAACCCATTTGTTTGTTAGAAATGAAGATTACCAAACCAACAGAGAACTGGTGTTTTCAGTCGCCACACGCCGAGGGATATACGGAAGATGGGATTCGAGCGCTCATAGATTGTCCGATGTGCAATAAGAATAATCCGCCGATTAACTTACTAACCATAAATTAAATTACACCAAGGCGCCTAGCTAGTCCTTTTTAACGGAGCATTGGACGTTTGCACCGATGAGGTTCCAGTTAGATGCATGCTATTTAAATACATTTCTGAATAATCTTTTCAATCTATCGTGAACCAAAAATATTATTCGGTTTTACGTCGGTTCTGTGGTTTAGGCGTTGCGCACGCGCTTTGTAATGCCGGGATGGCTGGTTCAATCCCAGCTGCGCCTTGCTTTGGTTTCGACAGTGGTATCGAGAAGCCAACAGCCCAGAAAGCAATGGCAAACTACTTGACGTAAATATGTCTTAAAAAAACATAACAGCCAATGCTGGGGTTGGCTCCACAACGCCATGTAAAGGATACGCCACTAACTTCAAATAGGTATTATGTCTATGAGCAATCAGTGGAAAAACGGTAGGCTTCATTGGAAAATTGTGGTGTCATAATATCTTCTTAAAATATAGGGACTTTTTAAACAGTATTCTTTTGTACTCTCCTCGATGTACTCTTTGACAAAGCCCTATTAGTATTTCTTGTAATGCTGTGTTGTCACTTGCAGGGATGCTCCCTCTTGCTGTTTCTTCTATTACTGTTTTTATAGCTATGTGCAAGCAACCACCAGTCTACGCCTGTTACCAGTCAGTTTGAATATCTGGAAAAAAAAATCTTTTAATATCGACCTTTAATTTATCTGAGTTGTTTCTGTCCCTGATGTTGTAGTTTAGAGAAGTGGTTTGTAGACTATATTCTGCGTAGTCTTAGGGATTCGGCGTTCTGCTCACAGGGGCTGTGTGGTCGTCCTGAGATAATAAATACAAATTGAATGGAACTGAAGATTAGGAAGCAAACTGTACAGCAATAAAGGTATAAAAACTAGAATTTGCATAATGAACGAATATTTGCTTAGCTGATTTTCTGGGAAATGAATCTTGATCATACTGATGGCATTAGATACAAAATTATTATAGCGTCAATGCGAGAGACAGACAACAGCAGTGAGTAGGCAGGCCATATACAAATATGTCACGGTAACTTTCTGGAATTGAATAGTTATTTCGTGGACTTGCACACTGGTTTAGTTCATTTCTGATTTTCTTAGCTGTTCGAGAATTCATAGAATCCGTATGAAAATGAGCCGCTTATAATTAGATGATGACTAGTCGACATGGAGTCACTTTCCAGAGCATAATAAGTTGTTGACCAGGGATTGAATGATACAGATTTGGTGTGCAAACTGATTTATGTTGCCGACATTTTCAGCAAAATGAATCTATAATTGCCAGGAAAATATAGGGGTGACTGCAGTCAAGGTAATACAAGGACAAAGGCTGCCTGACCGAAAAGTTACGTTATTTGTGTTATTTTGTGCACGTTTTTCTTTTGTTTCCTTTTGGGTAAGCTTTTAAGTAGAATTTCACTGGTATTCTAGGAATAGCACGTCACAGTTGTTGATGCAAACTCCGAAGTGTTTTCTTTGAGAGGAAGCGTGTCTATTGGTGTAAAATAAAAATATCAGATGTTTCTTTATTATGAAAAAAGCTTCTTGAATTAAAATAACGTAACTGTTCAAGATAACATGCAGAAACATATTCAGCGCATTTCAAAGCTTTACAGGACTCGTCTGAAAACTATTTTTCACCATCTGAAGAGAATGTGCTTGACTTTACATAGGTACTAAATGTATTCAGCGTAAACAACAAACCACCCAGTCAAAATTCAATGGATTTCGAGGTCTTCATAGATTTGACATCACACATCGAACAAACACATCTCGTTTCAAAATCATTCTAGTGACAAATTTAGCTTCATTTACAAGATGAATAATAAAACAACAAATCTTGCATGAGAAAGCAAAATAGTATTGCTGTCTTTTTTTACAACCTATAAATGTGAAGCGAAATTCTTCGTAAAACGAGATTCTCAGTGAAGCGAGATTTTCCACGTATACAGCTAGCAAAACAAAATACAGAAGCCGCTCCAAAGCAGTATCAGATACCAGCCTGGAGTTATCATCAACTGATCCTGAATTTTTTACCACAAATAAATATAACCAAATTTGTCTCATTAATTAGGCGGCGGCGGGGGTGGGGGGGGGGTGGGGGGGGGCGGGTTTGTTTGGTAATGTGAGGACTTTTTTGTTGCTCAAACCAATAATAAAAAATCTATTGAAACACAAAAAGGTCGACATGTTGCATTTTGCTGAAACTTTTTTATTTGGCCGAGCTTTCATTTTTTGTGTAGTCACAGTAGCTGAAAATAGATTTACTATTTTGGTGAACTTGAACATTGAAAATATAATTTCATTGATGGAAACTGCATTAAAATGTTTAGATGTCAAGGCCTGTGTGGCTTTAGGTTGACTGACTGATGATAGTGAATGACGAACTCGTACTTAGATGACCGCTTAGCGACTACACGTTTAACAGCCCACGAAAGGACAGCGTGAACGATGAGTGAGATATTGACCGAGCTCACGGTGAAAAGACTAGACAAAACAGACTGAACAAAAGTTTTCGGAAAGCATGTCAATGGTTCGTTACGTTTATTTATTTTTAATCAGCTTCAATTGTAAACTCTAATGTAAATCAATACCATTGTTTGGACCTGAAACAGAAATCAAATTTAGAAACAAAATAATAAACAACACATAGTCAAATAATAATGCATATGCAGAATACTGACTATTAAGTTGTGTGAAATAACCACTTCCGGAAGAACATGAACATTCTCTGAGCAATGACAATGAGGTCAACGTAAGGTAAAAGGGAAAAAAACACACACAGAAACAGCGGGACCATTCGGTTTGAGCCTTTACTGGTGGAGGTTACATCAAGTAAAGTAATCCTTGACATCAGCTCCTCACAAGGATAAGTGACGGAATATAAAAGGAACAAAATAATTGGTAGAACGTTGAAAGATGCTGCTAAGCGAAAATAGTTGTAAAATGAAATACAAAAACAATTATTTGGGTCTTTACTTTTAGTTCCCCACATCTCTCGGAATCTGTGACTTCGTGGGGAGTTCTGGAGAAAGTGTAGTAGTATATGGATGAAAGGTATGAAATGAACACCAACTAACATTTCTTAACCCCCTACCCTCCCCCCCATATAACCCCCCCCCCCTCACAACCCGCCCCCCCCCCCCACAACTCATCCCCTCCTTTATATTGGACTTTCCCTGTTATTCCTCATGAAGTCTCATAGTCCCTGAGATGGGATGAATTAAAAGTAAAGTATCATCAAAAGTAGTAATAAAAGTAAGAGTGGTAGCATTGTACAGGTAATATAAAAGTGATAAAAGAAGAAGTAGCAATATCGACAGTCCGTAGCTAATGCAGTCAATATCATAAGTAAAAGTAAAGTAATTTACAGACCCCTTTTCACGCCTTAGGCGCATCGGGTATATGGGAAAAGCGTCCCATATTTTTACAGACTAATCGGCACTGAATGGGTAATGTGGTCAGCATTACGCCAGCCGTCTTTATTTACCCAGGACAGCCATCATGGTACCCATTTTAGGCCGGGTCGACCTGCGACGCCCCATTCCACGATAAAAATCCACGCAGCCAGCAGTGAGTACGTCCGATTACGAGTCGGACTCACAGTCAAAATCATGGCAGTCACTTATGTCCAGAAACTTACCGGGCGCTAATTTTAGAATGGCTCGACATAGAAACACAAATATATTTTTTTTTTCTCTCTCTGAGAGGCAATTTAAACAAATGGCGCTCCACTTAGGGTTCTAAGGCACCATTTAGCTAAAAGAGAGACAACCAACTGTCCCCTTACATGCATGTCGTCAATGATGAATTGAAAAAAAAAAAAAAAAGAAGGTTTGCGGAAATTGGAATACTTGGGCTAGAAGGCACAGATATCACAGGATATTCAAAAACAATTTGCCAGTCGCCATTTCAACGCCGAGAGCAAGGAAGAAGATGACGATGATGATAATCACGACAATTATCGGGAGGAAACATAATAGGATAATAGAGAGGAAATAACCCGCTGAAAATGAATAAGGGACAAGAAAAAGGACCCCAGCACGAAGTAGGAAAAAAAATCAGAGAAATGAATGGAGCTGGGTAATATCTGCAGGAAATAAACTCAAGGGCTCGGAAGGCTGAGGAACAAGTAGAACCCAAATTGTGTATTTATAACTGGCTGCTACATCACTAAATTTACAAATTATGCATATGCTACATTTAAAAAATAATATAACATTCATGTTTAACAGCTGTGTGCATTTTAGTCTTCCTCGAGTGCTACAAGATCAGGGTAGAATTCCCGGTAATGGCTGAACTTGAACTTCTAGTAATTCCCCTGGTCTCTGGGTAGTGAGATCGGACGCCTGTGTTCATTGTGGCGCAGGTAAAAAATCCTTTGGCAGTTGGAAATCGAAACAAGTAGCTAAACAGCGCTGTTTGTAATCAAACATCTACCCAAAGTATTTCAGGATCCTCGCCGCTGCTACAGAGCCTGTGCTTTAGAGCTTTTTCGGACTCAGACTTGAGTTAGAAAAAGAACATAGCACTTATCAGTTACTAACCGTGTGCCATGATGTTGACCCGTTGCTCAAACCCAAACCTCAGCTTAATCAGTATCAGGCAAGTGCATTTTAATTATGTAAAAGTAAAGTAACGGGTGTTTTACAAACGTCTTCATGAGTATTCGGTAACCCTATATGTAGGACCTTATTATATTCCAGTTAGCACTCAGTGGGTGATGTGATCAACATCACCCCGCCTGCGTTTACTTCCCAGCACATTAGCTGGTACCCACTCAAGGCTGGGAGCCAATCTCATTTTTGGAAAAGACCAGTTCCGTTCGGATTCGAGCCTACAACCTTCGGATCCGCAGGCGAGGGCCTGGTCGCTGCACCACAGAGGCCATTTAATTATGACAAAGCGAATCATTATTGTAAGCTGGTAGTTACATAAGAGTAAAAATAAACCAAAACAGTCTTAAAAAAAGAAAGATTAATATTTGTAGAAGCAAGCTACAACATGATTTTGACAATAGTGATACATAGCTATAAGATTTGTAATATATAACCAGACGAGAAAAGAATAAAAGGGTTTAATCATTATCCGCATGCTCTCACTTACTGGCGAGGGAGATTACGGTCTCTTCACGTCTTCCTGTCTCCAATTAAATGTATCACGTTATGTGACAACAACAATCATGCTAAGATTAAAGGCTGTTATGAAACAGTTTGAGTGAAGTTTCCTAACTAAGGATCTGACACTCGTATTTGACTGAATTGTTAAATTAGTATCAATTTGCTGTGGTCTCTATTTAGTTCACATATTTCTGTAAGTGCTAAATATGTTGGGTAAGTGTACGTCTCTTACCATAAAATTAATTGTGTCAGCTTTACAGCAGCTTCATTTACAGAACCGCCTATAATTCTTCGCATCAAAGACCCACCCTAATAAGAAAATTAAACATAATTTGCAGAATTAAAATATTACACATTATACTCATGTTAGTGCAAACTACTGAACGTAAATTGCCTAGAAAAACCACACTACAGCCAGGGGCTGTTGGGGTTGGTTCTGCAAAGTCCTGTAAAAGGATACACAACAACAACCCATGTTAGTGTATAGTCAGACAACTTCGAAACTTGGACCACGGCCATCTTTAGATATAAATAGGCCAACTGGGTCAACGGGGATTCCCGTTCTTGTGGCAAGAATTTAGTCTCTCTGCGTCCACAGTTTTTATCGAGGAGATGTATACACAAATTAAACTGCAGTTTCATTAATTTTCGACATATTTTTTAGAACTATAGGTAATTTTTAAGGTAAACAAGTGTGCCAAATAAAATTAACAATAAATACTCTTACAGACAAACAAAAATGCTTTTGCTACAGTCAACATGAACATAAACATCAATAACGTTTAGATGTAAACTAAAAGTTGTTCCAGCAAAAGTAAAGAAATATCAGTGATAACAAAAGCAAAACAAAAGCCAGTTTACAAAAATTAACAGACCGTAGAACTGCAAATATGCAAAAGAAGTCGATGAGCAACCAGAAGTTTCCGCAAGAGTTTACAGCCAGTGTTCGCGAAGCAAAACAAAAACCAGTTTACAAAAATTAACAGACCGTAGAACTGCAAATATGCAAAAGAAGTCGATGAGCAACCAGAAGTTTCCGCAAGAGTTTACAGCCAGTGTTCGCGAAGCAAAACAAAAGCCAATTTACAAAAATTAACAGACCGTAGAACTGCAAATATGCAAAAGAAGTCAATGAGCAACTAGAAGTTTCCGCAAGAGTTTACAGCCAGTGTTCGCGAAGCAAAACAAAAGCCAGTTTACAAAAATGAACGGACTGTAGAACTGCAAATATGCAAAAGAAGTGGATGAGCAACCAGAAATTTCCGCAAGAGATTACAGCCAGTGTTCGCGAAGCAAAGCAAGAGCCAGTTTACAAAAATTAACAAACATATAATTATACTGTTAGTCAACAATTAGTAAAGAGGCAAAGAGTGACTTGCTGCAAGAAGTTAGTTAGTAAATTAAATATTATTTTCATCCACTTACCTAGAGCTCCGAAATATCTTGACACAATTTATCGACAGTGTGTTGCACCATTTATGCACAGTCAATTTGAAAGCAATAGTTTTCTTCAAACACAAGATAGTTTGCACCTGACAACTGTCGATATTCTCCAGATATGGCTTCTAAATTACCTGTTTGTATTATCCCTAAAAGTTAGATTTCTACATTTGAAGTAGAAAAGTAATAAACAGCGAGTTCCCAAAAATCCGAACTACTGACTAGAAACAGTGACACTGACACACACATCACAACACGACTGTCTCCCGTGAATTACAATTAAAATTGCTGTAATCTAACAGCCTGTATGTCCACTTTACAATATCCGCTTGTCGATTTGTAATACGAATA
Organism: Candidula unifasciata; assembly: GCA_905116865.2. Lineage (NCBI taxonomy): Eukaryota > Metazoa > Mollusca > Gastropoda > Stylommatophora > Geomitridae > Candidula > Candidula unifasciata. The sequence continues at coordinate 16,614 of CAJHNH020000757.1, forward strand.
CAATCAGAACACAGAAGTTTGTAAGCATATTATAATGTCACAAAATGCAACATGGAAACGCTTGCAATAACCTATTTTCGAGGGGCAGTCCTCGAAAATGTGCCGTGATTCAGTTGTACGGCCTGACTGGAGAAGGCCATGTTTGGACATAGCAAGCAGACAAGAACTATTATGAATAAGCTTCTGTAAGTAAAGAGACTTATACAAGGCGTTGGAAAGAGCACACAGAACATCCTTCATGTAGTAATTAATGGAATATGAAAAGAAAAAGTAACGTAAGTAAAGGACACTTTTCGAGCATATGATGCTATGCTAGAATCGTTTGTTTAATAGGCAAATCGGCTCTGGGTCGAGGATGTCGAAAACATTACGCAAGCCGCAATGACCTGTAAGCTATTTGTTCTTGCAGCCAGAGTAATTTGTTTGAAAAACTGACTCATACAAATTTTAAACCTATAATGTTTGGCCAGCATGCGGGATCGTCTAGCCGATACTTGACTGTAGATCCCCCTCATATACAGAGACACTGAATATATTTCATTAAAAAAAAAAAAAAGAAACTTTCATAAAATGTGAACAATCAAAACATACATAATTTTAACATTCGTCTTCTTCTTACTACTGCAGATATCACACAACTCCATTCATCTATCTGGTTGGCCTTCTCTTTCAAGTTAGTGACACCAAGTGTTTGCAGGTCTGTCTGGAAATTATCTCTCTATAGTCTTCTTAGACTGCCTTGTGGTCTACGACCATTCATCTCTGTTGTGTTTCCAGTTTTTACTTATTTGCCATCTGACATTCTCTCAATATGCCAACCATTTCAGTCTATTAGCTTTCAGGATGCCCGTTTTTGTTTGTTTTTAAATATTACATATTATAATCATGTCAGTGCCCAGCCAGACAACCTAGGAACGTGCAGATGATAACAGGATCCTTAAGATAGCCCTCGTATGAGTAAACACCTATTATGTATTATATGTTTATTTCACATAATAATAAGAAACGACCGTAATCATGAAATACGTGAACACGTATTATTAACAATAGTGGTTCGAACAGGAAATATTAGAAACAAAATAATTACTTCTAAAGTAATCAGCATGACTAGTACAACTAGTAAGTAACATAATTAACAACCGCTGTGTGAAATAAATTGCCACCTGTCTTGACAGTAATTATATACAGTTCATGTATTTTTTCTGTACCAGGCAGCATAACATATGTTGACTGTTGTCCCATTTTAAAGCACATTTTGTACAGCTTCGATTTAGTTATTATGTAGTATGACTATTTTACATCAGTTGCACAATTATCGCATTCTGCAACATAGGTATTATTGCAATGGAATTAGCGGCAAATACTGCAGCTATTAAAACGGTTTGTAAATGAGAACGTTTTACAACTGCCTATCTGCGACTAAGCGAGAGAAAAAAAAAAGACAAATCGAAGTACTCGCAAACACATCTATGAACTGACACAACGACGTTGACAATGCTTACATGAAGATGTTAAACTCCGTATATTCCACTACGCGTGGTTAAATGTTAAAACGTTATTACACAGCATCGATTATGGTATTTCCCTTACATTGTGAAGGATATTGTTTTAACACCATGAATGCATCAAGGATTTAGTGCAAGTTTTGTTTTCTAACCGAGGGCATTCGATAAAACCATTATGTATTAGCAATAGCAAATAACATTTAATAATTGGCAAATATTACTCAATTGATATACCCGAATCGTTTATGTAGAGCTGACAGGGAGAAGTTACCAACCGACCAAGATTCAAGAGACGAGGAAAAGACACACAAACATAAAATATATGTTAATAGTACAGACAGAACCGCGATGACAAAAGAAATAGAGGAAGATATAAAAGAAAAGAAAAAGCGAAATTTAAAAAAAAAAAAAAGATGTAAATAATATTTAAAAAAAAAAAAGGATAAAACGTATAAGGATGACACCATGAGATGACAAAAGGTTCTGATGAACTGGTTTTTGTCGCCTGGAAGAATATGCCTTTTCAACTAATATAAAATAGGAGGACCACAAGTAAGAAGATAATGGAGTGTTAAAGGAGGATAATCAACTCTGTCAGCAGAGCTCCAACTTGATCGTAAACCCTAAAATTGTTCTGGTACTGTGCCAGCGAAATCCACATGCAGCACACATCTTTGTCCCATGTGAACAATCAGACGGCAGTTTATTCAAACTCCAACACCTCGTACTCTCCAACACCTCACACACTCATCAAATACATGAGGCAGATGCTAGACGTCCAACATCAACGGTCTGTCAAAAGAATTAGAATGCTTCGTTGATGAAAGCAGAAATAATGACAGCAAGTGCACACTATTACTGAATAAGTGTATACCTCTTTCTTTGTGTCAACCAGCCACTTGCTATGTTCTGAATGCGCAGTGTACAATACGTATATCTTACAGCCCACACCTGAAGGAGGACGGAGGAAGAGACGATAAGTATACACTACGGAAACCACACCTCACAGTGTTTCACCATGCCCTCAGCTCAGTCCCTCAGCTCAGTTGCTGGCCACCAAATGTTGCTTTTACCACGTTTGTTGTCCCATCGTTTTTCCACTGTGAGTTGAAACCCCCAACCGTCCACTTGAATACTGTGGAGACCAGGGTCCAGCACGTGAATGTGAGGTAGGTTTAAGCAAGAGAGGTTAAAAGACACAAAAGAATCATGTGCTCCACACCAGGGCCCCATTATGACCCCTTATTTATTTATATTTAATATCTTGAAGACCATGCGCAATTGTTAATATCAATATATGGCATAAAGTTGCACAGTTGTTGTTTCCCCCAAAAAGTGGATTGATATTTCATTTAAAGAGCCTGGTTGCCTGGAACAGCTCTCTTGATGAAATCCCTCCATGTCATCGTTTCAACCTATTCAGCATCATCTCTCTTGGTCTGCCTCTATCCCTTTTCCCACTGATCTTTCCAGTTGTCACTTTGTTCTCCATTGGCTGTTTCCTCATTATGTGTCTCTCTCTTTTTATAGAGATCGACTTTCTTTAGCTTATTTCAAGAAATAGTTTTTAGTTACTCTGGCCGTCCAAGGTATTCGTAACATTTGTCTTTTAAACAACATCTATGTTGCTTCCAAAGTCTTCTTGATTTGTTCACTTACATTCCAGGATTCGATTCCTTACAGCAGAACATGTTCTAGGTAACATTATAGTACCCTGTTTCTGACATTCAATGAGATAGTCATTTAGCATCATCTCTCTTAGTCTGCCTCTATCCCCTTTTCAACTGGTCTTTTCAGTTGTCACGATGTTCTATAATGTATCTCTTCTCATCATCGGGCCAAAGAACAGTGTTTGTCTCTTTCTTATTGTAGTATGTAGAAATCTACTGTAACATTTTAGCACACCCTTTATGACATTAAATGAGAGCCATTTATTGCATAATTTATTTTTCATTTTCTGAAATGCAGCTTTCGCTTGACCTATTCTATTTTTAATCTCTGTCACATATTTTCCATCAAATAATATGATTGTTCCCTGATATTTGAATTTATTTTAAGTCTTTTTCCTTCAGTTGAGATATCACAACGTAGAGTTATCTTCTTCTTTGATATAACCATTACTTCCGTTTTCCTAATATTCAAAGTCCTTTTTTAGCACTCTTCATCCCCACTATATCCTGCAGGTGGTGTAAATCAGCTGCATTTTGCAGTATATGTACACTAAATATGTCTTTTCTTATGCTTGCACAAATCACAACATCTAATTGAAAGAAAAAATAATTCGGTGAATTAGAGCATACTTAAGTTAAAAAATATTTATGTTTTTGAATGCCACAGTAGTAGCTATTTTCACGAGATGAATCTTGTTGCATTTTCAGATAAATGACCAGCAGCACATGAGGCCTTAATTGCTGCAAACGTTTCTAAATATATTCAATATTTTAGACAACACATCGTTATTAAAAGAACCAGATAAAAATGACTGACATTTTGAACGACGAAGAAAGAGAGATATTTGAACTGGTCAATTTTATTTGCATTTGTTCCAGTATCAGTGTATTAGGCATTTCAGGGAATATCATCAATATGATTGTATTCTACAAACAGGGCTTCGAAAATACTGTCAACATCGGATTCATAGGACTTGCAATTTCTGACTTTTTTTGTCTAATAACGCTACTGTGGATATCTATAACAGTGAATCCTTTAATTGCCTCATCAAATCTCAACTGGTCTCCATTAGAGGTTATGTACCTCACAGGAGGATGGCCGCACGGTTGCTTTTCTCTCATTACAAGTTTTATTACAGTTTACCTAACAGCTGAGAGATATCTCAGCATAGCATTTCCGTTAAAAATTAAAGACATAATTACTCGAAAAACTGCGATTGTATCTGTAAGTATAATTTACATTGTCAATTTAACAAGTCTGATTCCAGAATACGCTACTACTTATCTTGGTTGGAAATGGTTTCCAGATAAGAATAAGACACTTTTGGGAATAATGTTTAAGAGCAGTAAAACACAAATAGAGGGAATGGTGTTTATTCTTCACTCAATGCTCGGAATAACGTCATTCGCTGGTGTTATTATTTTTACAACTTTATTAGTTAGCAAGTTACGACAAAGTTCCCAATGGCGGAAAAACGTAACATCAAGAAACAATAAGCGCGAGGTCGTGAGCAACAGAGAGAAGAAGACGGTGAAGATGGTTGTCTTGATTGCCAGTGTTCTCATAGCTTGTTACCTCCCAGGTGCGGTGGTAGCGTTAGCAGAATTTATCGTTGGGCCAGAGTTCAACATTGGAGGTGATTACACAAACTTATGCTCAGCTGTGTGGTCTATAGCGTTAATATTTCAGGCCATAAACTCTAGTGTAAATATATTGGTTTATTATTCCATGAGTTCGAAATATAAACAAACATTCCACGAGGTTATACTGAAACGTATACTTCCAGTAAAAGATACGAAATAATGTCCTTTTATGAAGATATTCAATTTGGGATTTTAGGTCCAAATATGTGTTTAAGAAATGATCCACGAATATGCACTGTAGTTAATATTATTGATATGATCCCTAGCTTCGTATTACAAAGCTCACCTAAGCATATTCCGCGGTTATTCTGTAATAGCGATATATTTATGCATAGAAATATTTTGAGAAAAACCTATTAATAATGTTTCTTGAAAAACCAAGCTGGCAATATCCTCGTATTGCAAAACTGTGAATGCGATTTCAAAATATTATGAAACAGAAAGAAAATAATGGCCGAACAATTCGCAGAGGCGCCTAAGTTTAACAACTATTGCAGTGTGACTACTAGATTTTGTTCATGTGAAAGTTTCAGGCATGAATGTCTACTTCATTGCAAGAGGTTTTAATTCCAAACAGTTCACTCCGCACTCTGCAGAATGTGTGTTTGTATATAGGAAGAGATAGAAAGACAGAAAGAGAGAGAAGAAAGAGACAGGGAGAAAGAGATGCTTATGTCGGTTCTTGAGCTTCACCTTAACTAAGAGACAATTTTTTGCCATTGGAACTGCATTCTAGCTATTAAGGGACCAAGCCTGTTGAAAGGGCATGTCTTGATGCATTTAACAAGATCTCGGCTAATGTAACCTCATTCCTAAAATGCTTCCCGTATATATGTATATATGTATGTATGTATGTTTGTATATATATATATATATATATATATATATATATATATATATATATATATATATATATATATATATATATATATATCACCATCATCATCATTGCTTACCTCCAAGATTTTTTTTTTTTTTTTAATAAATATTCAGAAACCATGTTGCTAACCATTGTCTCGGTACTATGGATATCACAGCCCTTCGGCCTTGATTCCATGATAGGTACCGTAAATCTGGGAGAAATGTGGCTTTTCTGCCTACCCCGAGAGTGAACCCGGTCCACAAGGAGTTTGTCACCCGGCCGCCGCGAAAGTCAGGTTTAACCAACTACGCTAGAGAGCCGGGCCTTACCTCCAAGATAAAAGAGCTTCTTCTTCAGCATTTCGAGCCCTCGATATTTGTTACTGCAGATATTACAACAGATGTTGAAGGGCATAATTTACTTCATTTTCACGTTGTAGTCCTAATTGTAGTGCTTCTCTCAGGTGTGTATATCTTTTCTCTAAAATCGTGTGCTGTTTATCTGTAGTCCTTTGGCTCGTGTGAGGTTTATTAATCTCAATCCTTAATCGTTACACTTTGTGTGCAGGCTTTTGCATGCCTGTTGTATTTTTTAAAGGCTTTTTTTTATCTTTCTATTTTTTAATTGAAATCGCCTAAGGCAATCAGTACGTCAACTTTCTGAGTGTTCTCTAAGCACGTCAACTTTCTGAGTGTTCTCTAAGCACGTCAACTTTCTGAGTGTTCTCTAAGCACGTCAACTTTCTGAGTGTTCTCTAAGCACGTCAACTTTCTGAGTGTTCTCTAAGCACGTCAACTTTCTGAGTGTTCTCTAAGCACGTCAACTTTCTGAGTGTTCTCTAAGCACGTCAACTTTCTGAGTGTTCTCTAAGCACGTCAACTTTCTGAGTGTTCTCTAAGCACGTCAACTTTCTGAGTGTTCTCTAAGCACGTCAACTTTCTGAGTGTTCTCTAAGCACGTCAACTTTCTGAGTGTTCTCTAAGCTATCCTCATGGAGATCATAGAAATCTTCAAAATTCTTTGTCAACGGTCTGTGCACGCACCTTAGTCATCGAGTTATTTTTTCTATTTTCCTTTTATTCGTAACTCTCTGATCCTATTAGTAACTGCATCAAAATTTGTAATAGTTTCATACAACATTTTATTGATAAAAAAAAAAAAATCCTGTTCCTAGTTCTATTCGTTTAGAGTGTCTGTGTGGATCTGCTTGAGTGTTTATGTGTGTATGTGTGTGTGTTTGAATCTTGAGTCTCAACCTAATTTTTGTAACACCAAATCGTGAAATGTAAATGCATCCACACTGATAAATAAATATACAACATTAGGTAAATTTTATTTTCGTACACATATTGTCATGATATTTGTTATCCAGTGGTTTGGTGATTCCCACGTTTCCTGGTGTTAATATATATGTATGGGTAAAAATGTCTGCAAATAAATTTTGTTTTTTTGCACACACAAATGGTTGATAAGATCTCGATTTTTAATTATTACCCCTACTACCTTTTACATTATATCTTCAGAACATATTTTATCGGATTTCGTTTTTGGCATTCAAGTCACCAGTCAAAATTTGTATTGCCTTGTATTTAATTTTCTATTTTGAAGTTAAAACAGTCCTGGATTAAAGTATCCTCGCTAAAGTATCCTCGCTATTTCTCTGTGCGTAATAACATATTACTGTGACATAGAACAGTGCCAATATATACGATAGGGAGTTCTACGATCGTTACTTTGCTGATAAGAGAAAAGGTTAAAAAGTAAGACGTAAATACATTGTTGCAAAGAATCATCTACTTAGGTAAGACTAAATGAAACAGCCAACTTAGATGCAATAGGCGAAGAACATAAGTCGATAGAAGAGGCCTTAATGCACAGGTTAATATTTACAGAGAGGCAGGGAAAGTTGATTAAAATGTGGGAATAAAAGTTTCTACACGAACTAGCACACACGCCCGAATTAGCAAGTACATATGCAGATTTAGGAGACAATGTAAATGCGAAAACCCATGCAACATTAAGCTCACCAGACTAAATTTACTAGAATGGCAGAAGAGGACTAATGGGGCAATTTTTTTTTTTTCAGGAGAAAGCATTATAACACTGTAAATAAGTAAAGTCAATAAGGGTGTCTTAAGGTAATTCTGGGTATAATATATAGGGTAGGAGATACAGTTATAGGCAATAAGGTGCAAATTCAGGGGCAGAGATTGAATCAGTCTTGCTGAGAAACGAGACGGACATTCAAAGACGAACAGAAATAGCAAACTTTGCTAAAAAAATAGCTATATTTGCAGACTGAAACTAAAGGACACAAAGGCTTTACGCGGGGATTATAAGATGATGTCACATTATAATCAAGCTTATAACAGCCGCAAAGAATGGCGACTGCATTTGTTTGAAATATTACAGATAAGCATGCAAGTGAGAACATATGATTGTCGCATGTGATGTTTTGAACTTTAATATTAAACAGTTTGATGTTGCTTCGTTTGTTTGAATCACTACTCGTGATATTGTAAGGCAGCCACTTTTTCAGGCTACAGTCAACTATTCGATCATTCCAATTACCTAAAAAGTTAGAGATTTATCTAACCAACATTCATTACATGCTTGAAAATGCGAGCCACAATAAGCGCTAAGAAATCAGTTTCATTACAGACATAATCTTTTTCTTTTAGTTTTACGTCAATGACGTCCTAAGTATTCTAGGAATGATTGATTCTCATTATTTTAGTGCCCTTTATACATTTTTCGATAGCATTCTGGCCACTCTATCACGATAGAGAGAATTTACCTCTGTATGACCTGGGCGGAAGAAAAAAATACTTTTCAGCAAATTTAGAATACTCCTGATGGTTGTATCATATCAATTTTAATATAATCCTAAAATAGTAATCTTAGTTTTCGTTTCAGTTACTACCTCTAATGCGCTGCTCACCTTTGACAATATTCAAATTTTTCACTTTCAAGGTGACAATTAAGATCATTTTCCTAGATGAAATGAGGTGAATCGGTTATCCTGGCTCCTTTCGTCTCTCTCGTCACAATGTCATCCTTCTTGTATCTGGACTGCCTACTCCCCCAATCATCTTGGTTGGCTATGTAATGCATATATACAATAAATGTTTTTTAATTATGTTTATCGGTAGGATTGGTTTAACCTTATTTCATCGATCTGAAGCTTTACAACACTTCAAGGCATATATGTTCCCATATAAAGATTACATTTTCTTAATGAAAACTGAACAGTTTATTGCTTGGCATATTATCCCGTGGCCAACGCTCAACACCCAGGGGAAGGATGAGACGGATTTACAATCATACCGTTACTGGTACCATCGTAACTGGAACTCCTCGTTTGCTGCTGAAGATGGGAATGGAGCATACATGGGAGTGTCCCGAGTTCTGTGATGTCGATTCTTATTCAGCATACAACATTATTTCAACATCAATGTAAGTGTTAAGCGACATTTGCATTGCATACACTAATGTAATGTAAATAGTAACTGACTGAACGGAGAGACAGATAGTAGGAAAACACGGCTCTAAATAGCTTCATACTCACTTGCGTGGAGATCCTGCAATTGTAACAAGATAATCAAAGATGAAAGAACTTAATTTGTCAATAGACCTTGGAACATTTATCTTCTTGCATGTCCTTTATGCTGATTTAATACACTCACATAGAGAACTGATTGTTCACATAAAAAGGATGCAATTTATATTCGCTAATAAACAGCATCCTTTCTCGGAAGCTGAAATATTTTGGTCATATCAAGCGCCACAACGGATTGGAAAAAAACTATAGCAGAAGGCATGGTACCAGGAAGGAGGGGCAGGGGTCGACCGACACGAAGATGGGCACATGATATAAGTGACTCCTTGAGTATAAAGGTATATGAGGCAGGAGAACTGGCGAGAGACCGAGTTTCTTTCAGGCAGACTGTGATGAGACCGACGTTCTGCAAAGGACCTACTACATGATTTGTGTCATGAGAAGGAGAAGACTGAAGCACATAGTAAACGCGGGAAGGTTTGAGGTAAAATGAGACAGAGGTAGACCAAGATATAAGATATTGGACAGTGTGACATGGAAGATCATCTGTGTCAAAACTGATTGTTAGTACACGAGACAGACATTTGTGAAATGACTTTACTACCAACACCACACGGAACTGACTATATTAAGAGCAGGCCTATAATATTACATATTTGAAAGAAAAAAAAAACATAATTTATTCTGTACACTACTTTTTTTAAAAACATTTTGTCTTATTTGCTTTAGAAAGTATATTTAAAAAATATACTACTCCACGGCCTAATTTTTTTTTTGTGGGGGGGGGGGGGGGGGGGGAAGGGATGCTGTTCAGTAGCCTACCATTGGCCAAGAAGAAAAGAAATACGGACATCCTAAAAGATACGAACATAAAGCTGGAATACCACCCTTCTGAACACTCGTATCTATGTACTTGTTAGCCATCAGATACTGTGTGAGCCGGCGAGCCATGACCGAGAAGAATATCTTACCCTCGACATTCAACAGCGAGATGGGCCTGAATTGGGAAAGACTCTTCGAGTCCTGCTCTTTGGGAATGTAGACCCCATTTGCCTTTGACCACCCTGGACATATGTGATTACGGATCCACGCTTGTCTCAACAAGACGTGAAGCATTTTTAGGATTTTCGGGCAGCGCTTGTAAAAAACGTACGGGACACCGTTCGGACCTGGGGCAGACTTGCCGCTGGCCTTTTTCACAACTTCCTCAACCTCAGACCAAAGGGGAGGTATCATTTTAAATGGTACCTTCGGCACCGAAGGCTGTTTGAGGCCGCTAAGGATCTCTGGATTGTCATCGAGAGGCTCTCTTCTCTTTTTGTCAGAGTACATCTTGCGTAGATGTAACTCAAGTTCTTCCTGACTGACAACCAGAGTCCCAGACTTCGGTTGCTCGAATAGACCTCGGGCAAACTGATACGGGTCCCTAAAGAATTTCTCTCGCTCCCTATTGGTTATTCGTCTGTTGGCACAGAAACGCTCAGCGCGACAGAGGGCACTGTGTTCTTTAAATGCAACCAAATTTCGTACAGCCCCTCCCGTTCGCTGTCTGTAGCGGCTTTGAACCGTTTTCTGAGGGCATTCTTGTCTGCCCGACACTTCAGAATGTCCCTCTGTCTCCTGCTAGTATTCTGCTTGGCACCCGGCTGTGCCTTTTCTACTGTCCCGAACTCACGGGAGCAGTGTTCATATATTACATCACCGAATTTTGTAAGCTTGTCGCCTAACGACTTCTTGCTTAAATCATGTTTAAGTACCTCACATAATGTAGCCTCCAACTTACACCACACCACCTTATCGCTCGCAGGTGGAAACCTAATCTTGGAACGTACTTCCTCAGAAATCATCAAACGTGCTCCTCCGCAGTCGACGTCATGGGCCTCTCCGGGCGAGTGGGGTTTACCCTGCCCATCGTTCCCTGACGACTCAGAAACTACCACAGGAGTAGTAGTTTTGCGACGGCGTTTACTGCGTGGAGCACCCTCGCATTTCATTCTTCCGGCATGCGTTCTCAGACCATGCAACCCCGTGAAGACCAACAACCGATAAAAGGATAGAGCGGTAGAAGCGACCAGCATGAAGATGGGCAGAGGGTGTGGGAAACACCATGAGTATTACAGTGCGGGGTAGCTGGTGAAAGACCGAGCTGTTCTTTATTTTACTTTAGGGAGGCTGTGTTAAGAGCTGTGTTCTGCTACATGATGAGGTATTTACTCAACCAGGCAATTATGATTCTTCGTCTCCGTGATTACTTTTGTCACCTCGTATTTGATTATTTTCATAATATTTTGTTGTTTATCAATCACAAATGATGAAGGCCACTCTCTTGTATGTCGTCAAGCTATAGTTGATTGTCTGAGGGTCCGGACTTGACTTATAAGCCCAATACTGGTCTGGATGGATCTAGGTAAGTGAGGACAGGGAAGAGTATATATCAAAAAAAGGCCTGTTATACTGGTCTTTCCAGGATGTCTTCGCTGTTCAAATGCTCTTTTTTTTAGATGCCTTGCAAGTAGTTGCACCTGTTCGGATAGATGTTCGCTATGCAGTCCGGTCTTGAGCAGCAGCCTTATAAGTGTCAGGGTTTATACTGAAGGCTTTAAGTGATGTCTTTAGTGTGTGTGCGTATGTCATTAAAGTTTTTGTTTGTTTTTTGTTTGTGAAAATCATGAGAGCGTCTACTTTCTTCTATGTCACGATACAAAATATTTTTTTTAGAAGCTGATGGTCTAGCATTCTTACGAGGTGACCTCCTCAACGAATCTGTGACTGCATTAGGATACTGTTGATGCGTGAAATGCCAGCTCTATCTAGTACGATATCCAAAACCTTTTCTTATCCTTTTTTTTTTTTTTGCGTTCACCGGCTGTGAATTCCGGCGGAAGGTCACGGTTAATCGTCCGCTTGGACTTTTGGCTTTCACCCGGATCTGATTTTTGGGTGTATAACCGTTTTAATGTTCCCTGCCTCATGGGCAGCTGTACTCCGACTTCGAAGGAAGACGTCAGGCCTATTTCTAGGTTGACTGTGGCCATTGTTTTGTGTGGGTCAAGACATTGCCTGATTTGTGTGGAGTCCACTTTGTCTCCTTCTCCACAAGTATTGCCCCCGGAGTACCCCTTTGGGGCAGCCCCCTGTGCAATAGTTAGCTCTCAAGGGAAGGCAAGGGCAGATCATGGGCATTCCCCGCCATCCAAGGAGGCTTCCATGTTTGCAGAGCCGGCACATGGCGCTCTGGTTCTGGGCTCACCCAAGGAATCGTCACGTCCTGCACATGCCTGCTTAACCTCACAACCGTATCAGGCTTCCCGCTCGACAAGAGCTGCGCCCTCTGGAAGTCAGCGGGGAGCAGCCCGTGGGTTTTGGACTTTTGTGACCACACGAATAGGTACATTCTTTTTTTCTTCGCACGTTAGATTTCTTTGACGAGCCGTTAGCCCGACAGAATTTTACATCCTGCGTCAGGCATAGTGTTATCAGTTTGGTCCCAACACTCGGGCGAGTGGGGTCTTTGGTCTTTTTCCGTTCAGTTCAAATTGTGGAGGTCAGATTTTGAGCTCACTCGTGTGCCGTTGGATCTAGTTTTGTCGGACATTTAGGCTTAGCCAGCCAATGGGCTGTTGCTGTTGTGGTGTACCTCAGCGCGGTGACGACGACACTGTGGGTTAAACGAGGATGTACATGGCTGGCCCGCCTATGTATGGTTGCTGTTTTGGTGTACCTCAGCGCGTCGACGACGACACTAAGGGTTAACCGAGGATGTACATGGATGGTCATCCTCTGGATGGTTGCTGTTGTGGTGTACCTCAGCGCGGTGACGACGACACTAAGGGTTAACCGAGGATGTACATGGATGGTCATCCTCTGGATGGTTGCTGTTGTGGTGTACCTCAGCGCGGTGACGACGACACTAAGGGTTAACCGAGGATGTACATGGATGGTCATCCTCTGGATGGTTGCTGTTGTGGTGTACCTCAGCGCGGTGACGACGACACTAAGGGTTAACAGAGGATGTACAGTGAACAATGTTCTCTTCACTCCGCATTCTTTTAACCAAGGGTTGTGATTTTTAGCTGTACGTTTGGCAAACATACTCATGTTCCTAATGAGTTTTGATAACCTTTTTCACCCAAGCGTTTGGGGACGGGCTGATGAGAGCCACAAGGACACATCACCTCTGGAGGCCGCCAAGCTCCGAGATCCCTTGACAGCTCTGTTAATGCTCATTTGAGACATTATCCGTGGCGCACGACGAGGACGTGCTGCAGGGGTCTTGCGTGAGGTTCCGTAAAACAGAACAGTGAAGGACTGGCCCCCGAGTGACGTACGGAGTATCTCCTTATACACATCATGTTGGACTTGACTTCCCCTCACGCCTGTGACATAAATCACCTCGCCACTTTCTTATCATTAAATGTTCAGTATCTTTCTCATATAGTGTGTAAGTTGTTTAGCTTCGTTTTATGACGTCTGTATCAGTCCATGTTTCACAAACATACAGCAGCACTTGAAGCACTGCAGTTATGTATATATTCAGTTTAGTTTAGACTGCTGCCACTTCGATGCCCCACATTAGTCTGCCAAATGTATCGCAGGCTTTACAGATCCTGGTGTTTGCCTCATCTTCGCTGGTGACATTTTAAGACAATGTACTACTGAGCTACGAGATGTTATTCATGACAAATTATTGCAGTTTACTAAAATGGTTGGTTCAGCTGACACTTTTCCTGGAGCTGGCTAGTATATGATTACGGTTTGCTCAATGTTGATAGTAAACTTAGACTCGGTACAGGTCTCGGAAAATATGTATATGTCATACTGCATATCCGCTTTCTCACCACCCTTAGGAGCACAGCCGTCTGCAACAGAAGATACATAATAGTACAATATTTGACTTTGGATTTGCTTTAAGCCGCCTAAGGTTGACATGTTTTCCCATTCAAGTGATAGCTAATATTAATTCCTGTATTTCCATCAAGAAAAACATCAGACAGCACTGCTGGGAGCATTATACTGAAGGTGCATGTACACACCCTTTGTTTCACACAGTTTCTAACTTGGAAAGGTTCAGATAGTTCACAGTTATTCTGGATTCTAGTATGCATTCCATCATGTAGTTGCCGTACAATCATAATATCTCTAGGCAGACGTATTTTGCTACGATATTCAATTCACCCTCTCTGTTGACTAGAACGCTTTTGTTAGACATTATATACACCATTAACAAAGCAAGTAAAAATTGTTTTTAAAAAATGCACACTATGTTGTTCTTGTTATTATTGTTGTGTCTTTAAAAAAAAATACTTATTGCATTATACATAATACAATCGTAAAATAATATGTCACATTATACTTAGGTATCCGCCTACATCTATGATTATATCTATGTATGTAATTTGGCTTTATTACACCAGTTACGTCTAATCTTCTTGTTTCTCTTGTTATAAAGTACACTAGTCTCTCCAAATTATATGTACCCCTTTCTATGCTAAATGTGTTGTAAATCTCTGCTTTAATTTGTTTTCCGTCATTGCCTTCTCTAACAGGCGGTCGGCGTGATGCTGACCACATCACCCATCTTGTGACGATTGGTCTATAAAAATATAGGTCTAGCCCTGTATGCCCTATACGCCTCAAGGCGTGGAAAGGTGACCTTTACTTTGTTTTACCACTATTACTCCTTTCAGCGCACTACGTTGTTTATTCGCAATGCTGTTTTGTGTACTTCTTTAGTATTTTGATTGTCTCTTCTAATGAGTATTTTGTTACTTATTTTTTATGTTTGTATTAATGAGTAAAGTAAATGAATAATTAGCTAACATTGTCCTGCTCACTGTAGACTATCTTGTATGCATATGTGGCTGAAATGTTATATTTTCAACACTTATGAACTTGTTTTTTCCCCCTAAATCTTGCTTTTCTGTTGTTAGACTTCCGTAACGAGGTCTTCTGGAGCTGTGTACTTTTATAAATTCAGTCATCTGTAACAGCTTGTTTAGGAACTTTGACCATCTGAAATCTTGGCAAATTGTAATTGATTGTAAGTAAATGTTTCCACTGCCCAAGTTGCTGACTTTGGATTTGTTGATTTCAAGATCGTATTGATAGTGTTTGTTAGCATCGTCGAAACAGAAAACATGGATACTAGTGCTCAGCTACGTCAGTCTTCTTCTTCTTTCGTTCGCATGAAATAAATTGTCTATATCTGCAAAGCCGTCTCTAGTATGAATTTCACTGTCTTTTGTAATTCACTAAGCGGCCCGTAAAGTTTGGCTTCCACAAGTGTCTCTTTTGGCCAAAAGTTTTGCCTGAAAGCGTTGAATCTGGGACAGTCTTGAAGGATGTGATCTGTTGTTTAAGGTGCCAGTCCACAAGTACACATGGCTGATTGGTCAATCTTAAATTTGTTGTACATGTGGGAGCGAAGTCGATTGTGCCCTGTTCTAAGGCGAAGGATAATGACTTGCTCTGGTCTGTCCATAATATGGTAATCATCTTGTGCCAGTTTCGGTGGCATTCTGATTGATTTGATCATTCTCTTCTTCTGTTGATAAGAGACTGGTATGTCAGGTTGTTCTTCAGTTGCACCTTCCTTAGCTAGTTTATCAGCTTTTTCATTTCCGGGAAATCCACAGTGGGAAGGTATCCACTACATTACTAATTTACAGCGGTTGCCTAGTTCGGATAATAGTGTCCGTATGCTTGGTAATTTTCCAGACTGGGGTGACTGAAGTACTGCTTTTGCATCTGTCAGGAATACCACTGGTTGTGAAAAATACCCTGTATTTAGTAGTTTCTCTACCGCTATCTTGATGGCTTGAACTTCTGCATCATAGTTGTGACAGTGCTTTCCCGTTGGTAATTTGGCTGTATCCCTGGTATTATTAGGATACTCAATGTACACTCTCGCACCTCCGTTTCTGACTGCGCTTTCTGCTGACCCATCTGTGTAAACACGGACCCAACGGTTCTGCGGGTATTCATCATCAAGTAGACTGAGGGTGGCTGTTTTGCGCTGCACACTGTTTTGTTCTTCCTTGTCAAATACCCCTTTCACTTCAGTCTTGATGTGTATTGGAAACTTATACTCCTCTCTCCAGGAGGTCCGTTCTGGGACAGCATTTAAGGATCTATCAGTTGCAGGTAAATCAGTGGTTTGTCTGCCGAGCCGTTTGGCCTGGTGGATAAAACTACTTCTCTTTAGTCGTCCCAAAGCTAAATTTTGGAATCTTTCATTCATAGGGTGACTGGGCATACTAAGAAGCTTTTCTGCTTGTAAAAGCATCTTGGTGTCTCTGCGTTCACTCAGTGCTTGGGTCATCCCGATTTTCTCCATCACAGCTATGGGTGTTGATTTCATACTGCCTGTGGTAACTCTGAGTGCTTGATTTCGCACTTTGTCTAATTCTCGCAATGTGGTTTTTGATGCCGAACTCCACGCTGTTGATCCGTATTCAAGATGTGATCGAACACTTTGTTGGTAAACTTTTCTAAGTATTTTCCCGCTAGCACCCCATGTGGTTCCACTTTGTTTTCTCAGAATGGCTACCCTCCTTCTGGCTTTGGTTGCTGCCTTGTTGATGTGTTTTCTCCATGTTAATCTATCATCAAACGTTACGCCAAGGTATGTGGGCTCCTTATCCTCTCTCAGGGTACTCCATTTATGTGCATGACACCTGATTTTTGTTTAGGAGAAAGGTTAAAGAGGGTGGTGCTGCATTTGCCTATGTTGATGCTAACACACCATTTGTTGGCCCAATCAGCCATTGCATCTATGGCTCTTTGTAGCAGCCTGGTGGCCACTGTCGAATTTTCATTTGTACACCAGAGTACCAAGTCATCAGCATACATTGCAGCTTTAATTCCATGGGGTAGTTCAGAAAGCAGGTCGTTGATATAGACTAGGAAGAGTGTGGGGGACATAACACCTCCTTGTGGGACGCCATGGCGCAGCAAAACTTTCTTACTCTTAAGTCCATCTATCTGTACTCGGGATCTTCTGTTATACAAGTATGCTTTCACCCATTTGTACATTCTCCCATTCTCCCATTCACCCTGCAGTCTCTCAGTTTCTTCAAAAGACCTTCTTTCCAGACCTTGTCAAAGGCTTTCTTCAGATCTATCCATGCCGTTAGCACTAGCTTCTTTTCCTGGAAGGCATCCTCAATTTCTTGTGAAAGGTAAGTTGTCTGGTCTTCTGTGGAGTAGCACTGTCTAAATCCTGCCTGCTGCGGCGCGAAAATGTTTTCACTTTCCAAGTACCATTGGAGTCTAAGGTTGACAATACGTTCCATTGTTTTACAGAGGCAGCTGGTAAGACTGATCGGTCTATAGCTGGAGGCATCAGAACTGTCCTTTCCTGGTTTAAGCAGAGGTATTGTGATTGCTTCTCTCCATATTTGAGGAACTTTGCCACTGGTCCAACAATGATTAAAGATCTGTAGCAGCTTTTTTTTTTTTGGCAGTTGTTCCAAGGTTCTTGATCATTTCGTTGGTGATACCATCAATTCCAGGTGATTTTCCCATTCTCAGCTTTGATATTGCTTACTCTAACTCGCTGGATGTAAATGCTGCCACCAGTGCCTCAGGAATTATATCTTTTTGTCTTGTATGTTGTTTATTTTCTTGAACCTCTCGCTGTTTCTCTGGGCTGACATTAATGTTGCTGTCTTCTGCAAAGGAATCTGCAAAGTGTTTAGCTGCCTGTTTTCTTGCTAGGATGGCTCCCTCTTTGCATAGTGCAATATTACCATTTCTTCCTGTATTCTCATCATTAATTTGCTTAATTAACCTCCACAACTTCCTTGTGTCTCTTTCAAAGTTTAAAGACTGTCTTTTCTTGCCAGCTTGCCCGTCTAGCCTGCAGTTTGGCTCTTTGAAATTTGGCCTTTGAATGTTGGTAGTTGTTAAACTGCTCTTGACAAGGTCTGGTCTCAGCTTGTTTTCTTTCTGTTTCCATATTGTTGTGCAGTTGCTCCAGATCGCAATTCCAGTACGGTTTGTATTGTTTATGCGCACCTCTTGGAACTGCTTCTAGGGCTGCCTGCAGCATGCGTTTGCTCAACTCTTAGACTACTTTTTCTACGTCGTTATCTGTGTTTAGATTTTCCAGCAGAACATTTGTGCGAAGCTGATACAACTTCCAGTCTGCCTTCTTAAAATTCCACCTTGGCAGTGTGCTGCTCTCTCTTACAGACTGGCTTTCTATAGTTAGAAAGACTGGCCGGTGGTCACTGCCTCCTAGTTGCTTCCCAACAGTTCTGGTAACATTCAGTTCCATGTCTGGTGAGTGAAAGGCTAGGTCTGGTGTCGAGGTGGTATGCCATGCTCTAGAGTAGAAGGTTGGTGGGTCGGTTGGCTTATTAACGAGGATGAACCTATTCTCATCCTGCCAGTCCTCTAGTTTCTCTCCTCTCTGGTCCATATGATCGTAGCCCCAACTTTGGGAATGGCTATTAAAATCCCCACAAATAATCATTTTTTCATTTATTAGTACTGTATCCAGTGCCTGAGGGCGGTCGCTCGGACAGTAATAGTTGGTCAGGTGTAAATCTGTATTTTCTAACTTGAGCTCAAGTGTTTGATACTCAGCACTTTCCATGTATGATTCGATCCGGCCCGCAAGGATGTTATTTTTGACCAGGGTAAGAATTCCACCTTTTCTCCTGTCTTTGCGGTCAGATCGGAAACACTGGTAGCCTCTGATCTTAAAGGCCATATCTTGTTTGAGATACGTCTCTTGTAGGCAGCATACTTGTATATTCTCTTCGTTCAAGACGTTTTCTAATTCTAATTTCTTAGTATTTACTCCCTCCGCGTTCCAGTGCATTATTTTAAGGCTAGCTGTATTTTCTCCTTTTCTGGTTCTACGGGGCATTAGGGGGAGGCTTCGAGTATTTGAAGCTGGACTCTTTCTTCTTGTCGTAGGCCGGTAAATCGAACCACGTGTACGTGAGTGGGTCGCATGGTGGAAATCAAACTTATTTGCAGATATAGAAATATTCCCTGTTGCGTTTGTGCGTGGCATCCTGATTGCTGTGGTGGGCCTCCTGGCTGGTTGCCTCCGACTTCAGCACCTTGTTTTGCTAGAGTAGACTGGGGTCTTACCCGTGGACTCCCATGTTTATAATGGGAGCGTGGCTCCTACGCGGTTACATTATCGGAATTAGGACACGGCCGCCGCCGTGGCTATTTTGTGGAAATAATTCCGTTATAACACCCCTAAACCACATAATACTTGTATCCACGAACAAGAGAATATCCATCGTCAATGAATTCGTAATAATCGCACTCTGTTATCAAGAGAAAAACACCGATTAAGTGAAAATTTTAGAATTAAAAAAAAAAAAAAATCAGCTACGTCAGTGAAGTATAGTTTCTTTGTTTTGTGCTCTTTTTTACCAATCATCCTCTCAAGACGTCAGTCCTGTGAAGCGAGGATGATGATAGTCACCATAATATTATCCTACGGATCTGTTAAAGAAGAATAGAGAAGAGAAAAAAGAGAGCAACATCTTAGACTGATAACATTAAAGAGTGCTACTCGGTCCATTTCCTATTTTTGACTTCTTTTTTTGTGTGTCAATATGTATCTAACAACCTCTGTCCACTTTGCTGGTCAGTTCTTGCTTCATCAGCGAAACACCGTGATTTCAATTATTGTTCTTAAATTTCAATCCAATCCATTTGCAGACCAAAAATTATAATTCGATAGCGTTAAAGCGTTTCAGCTCCTTAGAGCACTTGCTTGTGTTTGCAATTTTTATGGTCTAGAACTTGTTCAGATAATGTTTCCTGATGTTCCACCGGGTATTGTCATCAGACGGTGTAACTGATTGTGACTTTTTCTTCTTTAATACTCATGTTGCATGTCGGTGTTGGTTTCTATTTCTAAGGAGGTAGGTATCTGCTGTACTTTTTGTGTCGTTCCCGACTATGTCAAGACATATCTAGTGGAAATTGTTTCTGCCGTCCTCCACCAGTTCCATTTGGCCGCCGCCACTGCGAGTGCTTTGCTTGGTTGATGCGTTCTTTTGTTGTCCCTGCTAACGTGTTATCTCCATATGATATCATTTTGATACCTGGATATTTTCTCCAGGTCATGCCGGTGGTGTTTGAAATGAGCACGCAGATAGACTGGTTGGCTCTGCACTATTTGGTGGTGAATTGATGTAGGACAAGTAAGATATTGTAAAGGACCTTTGAGAAGGGGTGAACAGTGCGGAGGCGCAGATAGATCATTACGGTCTGAGGAGAATGGCGCTGCGAGGAGTTACCAGGGGATCTGGCCGATGATCAACACTCAGGAGAAGGATGAGACAGATATACAACGAGATAATTACTGGCACCATCGGAATTAGAACTCTTTGCATGCTTCTGAATATGGGGACTGAGCACTTATGGGCGTGTCCCAAATGCTTTGATGTCGATTTCTAATTCAACAATTAACAATCAATCTACATGTTGACCAGTCCTTACAAAGACATTTATATGATTTAGGCTTTCTGTCTATTCTCTTATTTCTGTTTCTGTTCTTTGTATGGTGTCTTCTTTATTGTTCCTACTCAGCTGTTGCAGTATTTATAGTGCACACGCGATCATCTTAGTTTAGTTCGTCAAATTATGTTCATTGTTCAAGCTTCCAATGTGGTTTTCTTCGCACATTTAGACTTAGTCATATTTGTCTGGGGTGAGAAGATGATGTTAATCAAAACTGATTTATTTATTTCGCTTAATGAGTTCGGGATCTCCATTTTTTCAGGACAAGATTTGACCAAGTGTCCTCTGCAAGTGTGTCTCAAAAGTTGACTCATTAGCATTGGTCCCCTCGAAGTCGGAGTATACATATATATGACTCATAGGTGAACAGATATGAATGTCAAAGTCAAATTGTGGAACAAGATTTAAGTCCAGAAATGGACCAACAACCAGAATCTTCAGCTAGAGTTTACAGCTGATGAACGCTAACAAGACGAACAAGAAGATTGTGAAATATTTTCTGTTAGTCCCTGTCAACAAATATGTTTAAGACGCACACAGAAGCTACCGGCACTTTTCTAGCCTGGCGTTGCCAAAAAAAAACAAACAAAAAAAAAAAAAAACACACACACACAAATACACACACTAAAAACAAACACAAAAACACTATGCGTTAGCTATTTGTTGTTTTACTAGACAATGTTACTTTAAGTAGTTTGCCATCGATTCACGAACGGTTTGAAACTGACACTTTGTCGAAATCAATACAAAGAAGTCTGCCACCAACATAGTAAGTCTGAGTGTCGGCGTCTGTGGTTTAGGCATTGCGAAAGCGCTTCGTAATGCCAGGGTGCGGGGTTCGATCCCAGCTGCATGCCCTGCGCATTGGTTTTGACAGTGGTATCGAGAAGCTGACGTCCAGATAGCAACGGCAAACTACTGACGTAAATTTGCTTAAAGAAATCACAACCGAAAAATGCTGGGGTTGGTTCCGCAATGTCATGTAATGGATACGCAACTAACTTCAAGGCTGAGCATTGCGTTCATGGTCCGTAAGACACAAATACCAACGTCTATACACATAACCTGTAATTCTTCAATACAGTCTCATAATAACAACATAATTCGGTATGGTGGGTGGAATCCAATTAAGCAGTCAGTATTCGTCTATGAGGTTTTTTTTTTTTTTTCCGGGGGACTTCGTTTCCTCAGTCACTCTACTTTATATTCCAGGGTCTGTTTCACGATTGTCTGTTCAGATATCCTCACGATATGCCTAAAATATCGTCAGCTTCTTTGCATTTTATTTGTCGATGGCAGCAGTTGTTTAAAAAAAAAAAACAGCTTTAATTTCCCCTGTTTCATGAATTCATCCAATTCAATGTTCCTCAATTTCTACAGGCATTTCTTTTCCAATTAATTTACTTTCTGGATATCTTGGACGCTTCCCAGTCTTTCATTGTCATGTGTTACAAAAGAAATAACAATATAAATAAAAAATATGCAATTTTTTTCCCGTATAATTTAAAGTCCTATGTTTCGTTTCGACTTTCTTATCATAATGTCTTTATGTAAGGTTCACTAGCAATGAAAACTGCAACATAACATAAAAACGTATTTTGTTACTTTGATATTTTTGTTTCTTTCCATTTTGACATTTACCAATCAAATCAAGTACTACAGATATCATAGGTACACCCTCATTGTGCAGACACAGAGCGATCGATTATTCAAAA
The DNA here is from genome assembly GCA_905116865.2 of Candidula unifasciata. Lineage (NCBI taxonomy): Eukaryota > Metazoa > Mollusca > Gastropoda > Stylommatophora > Geomitridae > Candidula > Candidula unifasciata. The sequence continues at coordinate 39,068 of CAJHNH020000757.1, forward strand.
ATTCTTTTAAAAAATTTAGACAACCTACTGTAACTAAAATAAAACTCACAATGTAAATGAAAACTCTTGTTTGAAAACTTGTATTCGATTACAAACAATCGTTAAACTAGTGTCAGCTTAATTTAATTTGTCATCTACTTCTATAATTAGCACCCCAAAAAAATTACGTTTGAATGTATTTGGTGCTCTATGTATAGCAATGAGGGTACGAAAATGTATAACAGTTTCCCCGAGAAACAAATCTAAGGTATGTCACAACGAATAAGACCCTCGTGAATATGTAAATGGTGAAAATATAACACACTGTGATTACGTTTGCATAACATAAGGATTAATCAAAATATCACGCTTAAAATCGTGATTGTACACAACTAGATGCCATAATAAGAGTATGGAACTGGTACTTGTGTGACTGAATAAAGCCCTGCTTCCATATTAAAAATAAAATAGCAACTGAGTTTTCGAGTCATGTATTACACACACACACACAAACACACACACACACACACGCACACACACACACAAAATAACAGAAGTACGACACGTACATAATCATAAAATGCAAGAACACTTATTATTAGTAATAATATTTGGAACGGGGAAAATGTCACATTCTGTTGTTTAGAAAGTAACCGGCATAACAAGACTGTTACAGAATCTATAAAGACATAAATTACTTACCAGGAAAGTAATTAATGACATTTTAAACAGCAGCTAGAGGGCAAGAGCAAGTGCATTTACTGAAAATGAATGTAGGCACCACCTATATTTTGCGACTGTAAACATTACAGTGAGCATACTTTACAGCAGTAGACAATAGCACCATCTATACAAAGCATCGATACAGTGTCTAAAGCGGACTCTCTTGAAACCATGAGGGTATTAAGCAAATCGTGTCAAATAAATTTATTTTTAAACATTATCAGTTCACACTCGATGGAAAACAATTAGGAAAGTTACAGAGTTGACTAAAGTGTCAAAGAAGAATTAAATTAATATGTTTGAATCGTTTATGCAGGTCTGGATGGAGAGAAGAGAACCCTGCTGATAAATAAAAGACACACTGACAAAACATAAGTACACACTAAAAAAAAATATACATATGATATAGTTAAAAATATATTTATACATTTGATATAGAACATGCGGAGAAGACATTGAAAACATTCCAAAATACACCCAGTACATTAGGCTCGAGTACATTAAGCAAAACTCTAAACTTAGCATGAGGCATAAAAATGACTGACATTTTAAGCGATGACGGGAGAGCCATATTTGAAATAGTGAATTTCCTTTGCATTTGTACAAGTATATGTATATTTGGAATGTCGGCGAATATTATCAACATTGTTATATTCTACAAGCAAGGTTTTCAAAACACAGTCAACATCGGATTTGTTGGACTCGCCATTTCTGACCTATTTTGCCTGATGACATTACAGTGGACATGTATAGCAGTGAATCCATTAATCGCCTTATCAAATCTTCACTGGTCTCCACATGAAGTTATGTATCTAACAGGAGGATGGCCGCATGGCTGCTTTACCTCAATTACCAGCTTTATTACAGTTTACATAACCGCTGAGAGGTATCTTAGTATAGCGTATCCGTTAAAAATCAAAAATATAATTACTAGAAATACAGCAATAGCATCTGTAAGTCTCATTTTCATTGTCAACTTGGCAAGTCTGACCCCCGAGTACGCTACAATTTATCTTGGTTGGAGATGGTTTCCTGACAAGAACCAGACACTTTTAGGGATGATGTTTAGGACTAGCAGAAATCAGGTAGAAGGAATATCCTATGTTCTTCACTCACTGTTTGGAATGGCATCATTTACAGGTGTTATTATCTTTACAGCTTTATTGGTATCTAAATTAAAACAAAGTTCTAAATGGCGCAAAGATTTAACATCAAGCAGCGATAAGGGCAAAGTATCTAACAGAGAGAAGAAGACTGTGAAAATGGTTGTCTTGATTGCTAGTGTTCTCATAGCGTGTTACATTCCAGGTGCGTTGATAGCGTTAGCTGCATTTGTGGTTGGGCCAGAGTTCAACATTGGAGGCGATTTCACAAACATATGCACAGCAGTGTGGTCTATAGCAGTAATATTTCACGGCCTCAACTCCAGCGTGAACATATTTGTCTACTACTCGATGAGTTCGAAATACAAAGAAACATTTCATAAAGCTATATTAAAACAGGGTGTACACCCTCTTGATGTTGTTAATAGTAAATCGAGTTTATTAAAAAAAAAATAGTTATTTTTAATAACATTCTGCAAACAAAAATAAACTGAAGAAATGATAAGCCCTGAACAATATAATCAATATTTATGCACGGTGGCATGTTTTTGAATATCTAGGCTCTATAATTAACAACAATGGAGACTGTTCGACAGAAATTAAAAAAAAAAAAAAAGGATGGCCGTAACAATGCAAAGATTCAACAGTCTTAAAAGTCTATAGTTAATCACCAATAAGAAATAAAAATTAGAATTTTGAGAGCATGCATCTTCCCTGTGGCTACATACGGATGTGAGTCGTGGACTATCTTTCAGTCATTAGGAAAGAGAATAGAGACTTTTGAGCTGAAATGCTATGTACAGATTCTCAGACTATCTTGGACAAAGAAGATGAGAAATATTGACATCTAAAAAGATCTGAACATCAAGGAAGATTGGCTAATAAACAGCATCCTTTCTCGAAAGCTGAAATATTTTGGTCATATCAACGACGGATTGGAAAAAAATGATAGCAGAAGGCATGGTACCAGGAAGGAGGGGCATTATCACTGTTAGTCTCCAGATCAGGCTGAAAAACGGTCTTAAAATTTGGTTCTGGTATTTTGCGGGCCTATCAATGTCCTTGGATGAGATAGATTAGCTTCCTGTCGTGTCCGCAGAATCCTCCTAGACTGACATAACTACCACCATAACGATTCATTACGAACTGTGTCATCGGGAAATTGCTCTACTGGTGGTCTTAAACCTCGAAGCCTGCTGTCATTAAATTACACTGTAAAGCGGAGATTCATAAATGAAGATGACTTTACTACATTGCTGCATTGTCCATCGGATGTGCTTAAGACACGTAGCAAAACCGACTTTGGGATCAACAGGATTTAGAGCGAAGCAGTCAGTCTACAGTTGACTGACACTGGTGTTAACAGTTTTTCTCAGCCGACATTCTAGAGAAAAGCAAGTCACTGTTCGATGGCGCAAGTATTACAACATGAGGTGCCGGTCATCATGTCTATTGGCGCATCTGGGCTGACGTTCTGTGGCCTGAAATCTCTCAAAGTTCTTGCAGAGTGTGACACCGCGGGCCGTCTAGTAACTTTACTTTCAATCCAAGAAATCTGTTGAACGAACCAGACATGGTCACAGAAAGACAGGGTCAAGATTTCAACTATCTACTTAAACCTTTGGAGACGGAGCCTTTTTTTTTTTTTTTTTGGGTGTAGTTTAGGTGCTAAAAAGATGGAGTCTGGGGGATTCTGATAGTTTATACACACAAAAAAATATAAAAATTTAGGCGTTTAATTAAAATATACAAAACTATATATATATATATATATATATATATATATATATATATATATATATATATATATATATATATATATATATATATATATATATTTCGATGGATGAAGCTTGAATAAGTCCTAACACTTGTATTTTAGGAAGTGAGGCCCATATAGGTCCTTCAGACACGTCTTGCACATGGTTCTACTCATTTTCCTGCCTACAGACATGTTTCAGTTGCTATGATGCAACAGTCCTTTTCGCCATTTTGTGGGCACAGGTAACCCCTTTAAAAAAAATCTATGTAAAATTACAGAACACGTCATACTTTCTCGAAGGCTCAATGAACAGCCCACATGTGCAAAAAATGTGACAGGCAGTCTGATTGACTGGTGCAAATAACCTGCCGACCGATCGGCCCCGCCGTCCTTCTGGCTACTTTGCATTTGGCAGATATTTCGGCCGCGTCGTCTCCAGAGGGTTAAAATTAGAGGATCAATCCACAACATAAGAAAACAATAGTCATAATAATTAAACCTTTCGAGCCAAACATAACACTCGAAGTATTTAGGAAAAAGCTATAAAATAGGCACCTTCCAACGAAGTACTAGGTCCCGACGACATATCTATGGAACAACTAAAACCAAACCAAGAGGTAAGCATACAGTGGACGCACAGCATTGTCTTAGTAACACAAGAGACACGAGAAACGCAACAATAATACCCATCTGGAAGAAGAAAAGCAGCAAGAGCGATTGTGAGAAGAATATACGTTTATCGTTGCTGGGACACGACTGGAAAATATTTTGAAAGATTGTTGAAAGGAGACTACGCCCTAAAGGAGAACCACAACTTTGCACAATACAAGTGGGATTTCGGAAGATTAAAAGCTGAACTAATGCGATATTCACACTTAGACAATTGGTGGACGGGATGATATAATTAGATAAAGAATTACATGTCGCATTTGTAGACCAAGAGAAAGCTTTCTATCGAGTTAAGAAACAAATTATGGACGGTACTACAGGATTACCGAGTAAAGAACATCGCATTAAATTGTGCAAGAGTTTATACGTTAACTGCCTATGTGGCTTTTACAAGAACATAACAGACTCCATTCATTATGTGACGAATATGATATGAAGATCAACGTAGAAAAAACAGAAGTGATGAATTCTCCTGAAAAGTAAGAAACACCAATATCAAAAGTGATGCATATCAGTTAAAGCAGGCGAAGGACTTAAATTTCATTAGCATTTTATCAGAAGACGGAAACATTAACAAAGGAATCCAACAAAGACACAACGGGTAATCCCAGTTATAGGCCAAATGGTACTAATTTTCAAATGCAAGCACATGATTATGAACACTATCAGATCACTGTTTAATACACTATTCTTTTCAGCATTATGCTATCAATGTTAAACATGGACATTGTCTTCAGAAGATAGAAATAAAATATTTACCACTAGAAGTGACATTTTATACTAGGTGTAGCAATTAAAGATGACTTAGAAACGACGGTACGAGGAGGAGAGTCAGCACAGAATCAATAGCGAACCTAATCAGTGGACATCAGATCAAATGATTCAGCCATGAAACAAGAATGGCATCAGAAAGATCACCGCAAAGAGCACGCTATACAGATACAACGGTAACAGAGCCAGTTGTCGACCACTAAAAAGTACAATACAAGCGAACAGAAGATCCGGATCCAGATACCTCCACTTCTTCCTGGCACTGAGAAGCATTCCACGTTAGAGAAAAGAAGTAGAAAAGCCCACGATACAGCTCTCATTATTTGTAAGGTGTCAGGATTTGTTCTCGATGGTTTGGTTACTGTAAGTGATTAAATAACTGTACGGGTCTAATTTGTCCCCATTACTGTACGATGATATTCTGTTCATAAATTCGGCCGTGAGGTGTAGTCCCGGATCCATGCCGTACAAATTCAAAGTAAACTAATTTCTAGGGGTAACCAATGACCAAGACCAACGGCGGGCAGAAAAACGCCGTAACAAAGTCAACCGTTGAAACTGCTACAAACACGTCGTTGACAGGCAAATCAAAGACATTTTTTTGAACAATTCCTCACAGATATAAATGGCGTCAATGAAATGCAAACATTACAGTCACTGTATCAAACGACGGTTAGCTAATTACTTTCCTCCAATCCGGAGCAAAGAGCCTGAGCTCCCCACAAACTGCGGCATCAGATAGAATATCTCCTTTTACCTCCAAGGCAGAGCAATGAGCCTAAGCTTCCCGCAAACTGCATCATCAAGTAGAAGAACTCCTTTCACCTCTAAGCCAGAGTACAGAGCCTAAGCTCCCCGCCAACTGCAGCATTAAGTAGAATACAGCTAAGCCTAGTTTTCAACCTCTGCCATTAACACATTTCTTGCAACTGTCATCTGTCTAAAAATTTCTGTACTTCGTTTAAGACGCTCTATTGGGTACTAGACCTTATGCAATGTATTTGAGTGTGTGAGACAGATATATATATATATATATATATATATATATATATATATATATATATATATATATATAGAGAGAGAGAGAGAGAGAGAGAGAGAGAGAGAGAGAGAGAGAGAGAGAGAAAGAGCTAGAGAGGACAGAGAAAGATAGATCGAAAGAGAAGGTCCCTTAACCCGATTGATTATACCCAGCGAAGAAAAACTCATTCGAACTTTATTACGATAACTGTTCGTAATCAACTGTTCGTAACCCACTGTTCGTAGACATGCGCGATATAATCGTAACCCACTGTTCGTAGACATGCGCGATATGTACTCAAAGTTGGGTGGCTAAACGTGTAAGCTATGTGAACGTTTCTATCATAATTTTCAAGGCAACGCCATTGACGTTTAGGTCATTGGTTTTCATGCCATTGCCGTTCAGGTAACTTATTTTCAGGTCACGGAAGTTAAGGTGGTTCACGTCAATGTTATCATTGGCCGTCGCGTGAGCTTTGACGTTTGTTTACCAATGCTCAGGTCACTAAGGTTAAGATTTATAAGTTTATGTCGACTATTCCTAAGGGGTGATTTTTAAAAATTTCTAAATGATACATGTCGTAGATATCTGGTACCAAATTATTATTTAAAAGTGTGATAAAGAATGTCAGATGACGGAGAAGTATAAACTGTATACACAAGGGAAATGAATGGTCGCAGATCTTTACAATTTCTCCCTGCTCAAGATGACTTAAGTTAATGGTTTGGATATTTATCTATATTTAAATATTCCAGCATGACAATATCACACTCGTACATTTTTTTTTTTTTCATTGCATACCCTCTCCATTTAGCCTTACGCCAATTCCAGTAGCTAAAATCTAATTCTATGCGCTCTCTTTTCGCCTTTATTATATAATCCTATTTATATTCTTCTTCCTCCATTTCCACTGTTTTCCATTCAATCTTTATGTGTTAACCGGACAAAATCAAGCATAGAGCATATTCTCTCTAGCTCCAGGGATAATTCTTATCACTAGGTTCAAAACCTATAGAAATACTTCTTTTGCCGCAGGAATGGGAACGATGGTAGCACTGGCCCTCGCATTGGCCCGCATCCTAGCTTGGTCAACAACGGCTGCTAACACTTTTAGCACCTTGTTGTGTCGCCAGGTATATCGGCCTTGACCTAGGGCTTTCCTGCATGCGGACAGAACGTGTTCGAGCGTCTGCTTCGCTTTGCAAAGCGGGCAAGTCGGATCGTTAGTCGCAGACCACTTAACTATGTTAACACCGGACGATAATACATAGTACGCCGAACGAAAGATAAAGCTCAGTCGCAGCGGGGTCATACGCCAGATCTCACCCCATGTGAGTACTCTTGGCAATGCGCTTTCTAGGCTGACCCAATGGCCCTGCTGCGACTGCTTGGCTGCTTTCTGGAAACGAACCTCGTTTTCGTTGTCCCTTACTTGTTGTATTACCATGTCTCGGCGCTCTTTGGCTGTGACTTGTGACCACCAATTGACCTTACTGTGACCCAAGCCTCGACGGTCGGTTTGAGTGTATCCCAATATTTCCTTCAATTTTAGTGCATTTTGGGCAGATTCAATCGCATCAAGGATTCTCCATTTCTAACCAGTCTTTAGAGTGGGCTGGAGAGCGATGACATTTGGGTCTGAAGACTCGCGCAAGAGCATGGCGAGACTTACTTTGTCGACTTTAAACTCTTCTGTTATCGATTTGAACGGGAGTACCAGCTTAGCCTGCTTACAATACTGAGCCACGTCAGTCAGACAAGGCGGTGCACCAATCCACTTTCATAAGGCTGTGTTGATTTTCCTCTCCACTGTCTCCACTGCAGTCATCGTCCCTTTGTAGACTAACAGCGGCCAGAGAAGCTTTGGAATCAACATGAATTGGAGACACCAGACCTTGACCTTGAACTTTCCAATCAGCCTGCAACACTCGATCGCGAGCAGGCCTGTAGTCAGTGACTCGTGTATTCGCCGGACCTCCGCTCTATCAGATAACTTCGAATCGTAAACGCGACCGAGGCTCTTCACCGGTTCCTCCAGAACCGTGGGGATCTTGTTCTTTGCCACCGTAAAACTAGTTGCCGCCACCCGACCTTAAGGATTGACAGACTCCTCGACTTCTGCGGTTTGAACTGCATGCCGCTCCATTGGACCACCGCGTCCAATCTTTTTAGGATCGTGCTGGCAGATTCCTCACTGCCCGTGATAATAGTCGTGTCGTCCATAAAGGCACGTAGTGGAGGCATCCAGTGATCCCCTTTTTGAAGGCCCTGTCCGTAGCCGGCCGCCCCGTCCTTTTTTATCTGCATGGCAACGACGAACAGTATTGGTGAGATCGTGCACCCCATTGCTATCCCATCTTGTAGCTCAGTCCACCTCGTGGTTAACGTCGAGGTAGAGAAGCGCAAAGCGAACTTTGAGAAATATTGCTCGATCATATCATTGATCTGTGCTGGTACGTGAAACATGCAAAGGGCCTGCCACAGTGGCCTATGGGGAACTGCCCCGTGGGCGTTGGCTAGGTCCAACCGTATAACGTGCAAATCAGTTCTCTTATGTTTGGCTCTCTGAATAGACCCCCAAATCAGGTCGCGTGTTCAAGGCACCCAGGAACGCCTGGAATACCACCCTTCTGTACACTCGTATCGATGTACTTGTTAGCCATCAGATACTGTGTGAGCCGGCGAGCCATGACCGAGAAGAATATTTTACCCTCGACATTCAACAGCGAGATGTGGCGCGGTGATTTCGGTCACAGGCATGAGGCAAAGTTAAGTCTGATGTGGTGTGTATAAGGAGATACTCCATACTCCACTCGGGCGCCAGTCCTTCACTGTTCTGGTTTTACGGAACCTCATGCAAGACTCCTGCTGCACGTCCCCGTCGTGCGCCACGGATAATGTCTGAAATGAGCATTAACAGAGTTGGCAGGGGATCTCGGAGCTGGCGGCCCCTAGAGGTGTAGTGTCCTTTCTGGCTCTCACCAGCCCGCCCCCAAACGCATGGGTGAAAAGTCTAACAAAACTCTAGGATTGCTTGCTAAATGTACCACCAAATGACAGCTCTTGGTTAAAATTCTGGAGCGAATGGAAAACTGTGCTGCTGAGACTCAACCCTGACTGAGAGATTTACCCGCAGCCAAGACGAGTAACATCTCTTTTGGGCGACTTCTCGCAGCAAGATCCTACCTACGTACATCCTCTGTCAATCCTCAGTGTCGTCGTAACCGCGCTGAGGTACACCACGGCAGCAACTTTTCATATGCTGGCTCGGAAATAATGTCCGACAAAGTTATACCCCACGGCACACATGCAAGCTCAAAGTCCGACGATCATAATTCGTACCGACTAGGAAAAAGTCAAAATGTCCGTATCCACTGGTCCTACTCGCCTGAGTGTTGGGACCAAACATGTGAAGCCACGCCTGATGCATTTTGCTTCCCCATTCTGTCGTGCTAAGGGCACAGCTGAAACAACGTTAAAGGTGTCTAACGTACGATGAAAAAGAATGTACCTATTTGTGTGGCCAGAAAAGTCCTGGACCTGCAGGCTACTCCCCGCTGATCTCCGGAGAGAGCAGCCTTTTGCTACGGGAAGCTCAATACACCGTTGTGAGGTTAAGCAGTCATGAGCAGGACGTGACGATTCCTTGGGTGAGCCCAGAACCAGAGCATCATGTGTCGGCTCTGCATTTATGGAAGCCTCCTTGGATGGCGGGGAATGCCCATGATCTGCCCCTGCCTTCCAGGACTTGGAAAAACAGAAAGGACCAGCATAATCAAACGACATATAATTAAAATGTGGAAACTGCAATGGCAAAGGAGCAATAATGGCAGAGATGCCTACAATAACCTTAAAGAGCCCAGCCTTAACACACAGGTACGGGACAAACTGAAAATTCCAGCCAACAAACTTCTATGGAGAGCTAGATTAGGATGGCACCCAGAGAAATTTACATCTCCACTATGTCTGGACTGCTTTCAAGATAATACTCTAGAGCATTATATAATAAACTGCACTAAGTATAAATTGGAAAGGAAACCCATTGAGGAATTTTTTCTAAAACGCAAACAACAAATTACTGTAAACAAATGTTTAAATGTAGAAAGCAATAAAGACATCCAAAAACTGGTTAAACAATACCTTATTAAAACAAAACAAAACTAAAAAGACCAGATTAGGGATTTACTCAGTATAACAGAAGGAACTGATGAGATGGTAACCCCGAACATCCTAGAGTCAGAGAGATAGTGTAAGTATGATGAGTGCATAGATGTGAACATGGACACATACACAAGGATGAGTGAGTGTAGTATGAGTGCATTTGTGTATAGGATGGATACATAAGACACAGTGTATGTAGGTGGATGGTACGGAATCATATGTGGACGGAACAGTGGGAATATAGTTGTGCGAAAGGTACAGATGAATGAGTACATGGATTTAAATGTATTACTGTATGCATGTATATGTGTGTATGAGTGTGCATGTGTGTATATATATGAGAGCGTGTATACTAATATATTTGTGAGTGTATGAATGACAGTGCAATCAAAGAAACCATAAACTGTGTTGCTGTATGTCTGTTCATTAATGAGAACAAATGGAATGAAGGGTGTAAGCAGCAAGAACGTCATCAACGCACACAATCCACCAAAACATGATACGTCAGTACCGGACAGGTCACATACCAGTAACAGGACATAACTTAAAAGTGACACGACCAGACGAAATTACAGACAAAGCCACACAAAACACATAAGACATGGAAGAGTGAATATCACTACGTGTGGATGTACTCGTTTTTTTATGAATGTAAGTACTGGCATTGGTAAACGCATATGAAAGAGTTGGCGTGTGTACGTAATGTCAATTAGGTATGCACACACGTATAAGTATGAAAGGACGTACAAATATGTAGTGTTGTCTGCATGTATGAGTACTCGAGTGCATGTACGCATACACCTAGTTGGGTGCGTCCATATACTCCGGGATTCATAAACAAAACCATCCCACTCCACAGCATGCATACAACATGCACATGACCGACAGAACTCATAACAAAATATTACTGACAGCAAATAGGGAATACAAGTGACTCGATAATGACAGGACTAGAACGCATAACCTCCAATACCACCCCATCACTGGGATGATAGCAAAGGTTGGTAACGTGATACACATAGTCCCGGCAAAAAGCCACGCTAGAATCCAGCAAGACGGCAACAACGAGAATTGACTGAATGGCCTCCCGCTCCCCTTCCCCCCACCTTCCCCTAACTCTTTCGGATGCACTATGAGTTTAACCCCCCAACCCATTCCCACAGAGAGCACTTGAGTTCGTTGCCCAACATGCCACAACAATTCTTATCGCCGTCATTTGGATCTCAAAGCGTGAGCTGGACGGTCCGGTTATATGGTATTTACGTACACCGGAGCTTAGCTATCAACACAACCCGATCACATAATAACAAATGACGACTGGACCCGCTTAAGACTCCACACAAAACTCTCACACACATATCCATTACACGACTAACCCGTTCATATTACAGGAAGACAACTATAAGACCACTATGGTCACACGCGAAAATTTTCACATCTCGGAACTATTCACATTCAAAAACTGTTTTCAGTACTTTTTGGCAAAATTAAAATACTCAAAATTTTAAAACAATAAATGGTGGCCGAAAGGTCGTTGTGTTTGGAAGCTCGCTCTCCTTCGAGATACGCCTAGCCAGATCAAAGGGAGACAGAACAAACAGGAAACACCAAGAATGAAGAAGGAAGACATGCACCAGTGACATCAGGACGAGCGGTTTGATTCGGATGGAAACATTAAGCCAGAAATGGCACAAACACCAGTATTCAGTCACGAAAGTGACGCAAATAACCCAGACCACAAATATAGGCGGAGACTGTTAGCAGCCTAGGCTAGCTAGCAGCAGTCTGAACGTGGTCGAGCTTTTATTTTTTTTTCTCAAAAGGACTTGGACTTGAGGGCTGAGAATTCTACCTAGGGCTGCCTCAAGGACGACATTCCGGGGGCCACACCTGTTAAAGGTCGAAGAGGACACCACACAAATGAGGCAACATCCCGACCCACACAAAACAATGGCCACAGTCAACCTAGAAAAAGGCTTGACGTCTTCCCTCGAAGTCGGAGTACATCTGCCGGAGAGGCGGGGAACGAGAACTGCAAACAAATAAGCCAGTAAAACGGATGTACACGCAAACCTCAGGTCAAAGTAAAAGCCAAAAGTCCATTTGGACGAACAACCGCGACTTACCGCCGGAATTCACAGCCGGTGAACAAGAAGAAAAAGAAGAAGAACAGCGAGATGGGCCTGAATTGGGAAAGACTCTTCGAGTCCTGCTCTTTGGTAATGTAGACCCCATTCGCTTTTTGCCACTCTGAACATATGTGTTTTCGGCTCCACGCTTGTCTCAACAAGACGTGAAGCATTCGTAGGATTTTCGGACAACGCTTGTAAGAACGTACGGAACACCATTCGGACCTAGAGCAGACTTGCAGCTGGCTTTTTTCACTTCCTCAACCTCAGACCAAAGGGGAGGTATCACTTTAAATGATACCTTCGGCAACTCAGGCTGCTTAAGGCCGCTAAGGATCTCTGGATTGTTATCGAGAGGCTCATTCCTCTTTCTGTCAGAGTACATTGCGCGTAAATGTAACACAAGCTCCTCTTTACTGACAACCAGAGTCCCAGACTTCGGTTGCTCAAATAGACCTCGGGCAAACTGGAACGGGTCCCTAAAGAATTTCTCTCTCTCCCTTTTGGTTTTCTCCTGTTGTTACTGAAACGCTCAGCGCGACAGAGGGCACTGTGTTTGTTCTTTAAATGCAACCAAACTTCATGCAGCCCCTCCCGTTCGCTGCCTGTAGCTGCTTTGAACCGTTTTCTGAGGGAATTTTTGTCTGCCCGACACTTCAGAATGTCCCTCTGTCTCCTGCTAGTATTCTGCTTGGCACCCGGCTGTGCCTTCTCCACTGTCCCGAACTGATGGGAGCAGTGTTCGTATATAACATCACCAAACTTTATAAGCTTGTCGCCTAACGACTCCTTTTTTAAATCATGATTAAGTATCTCACATAATGTACTCTCTAGCTTGCACCACACCACCTTATCGCTCGCAGGTGGAAACCTGATTCTGGAACGCACTTCTTCAGGAATCATCAAAAGTGCCCCTCCACAGTCAACGTCATGGGCCTCTCCGGGCGAGTGGGTTTCACCTTGCCCGTCGTTCCCTAACGACTCAGAAACTACCACAGTAGTAGTTTTGCGACGGCGTTTACTGCGTGGAGCACCCTCGCATTTCACCCTTCCGGCATGCGTTCTCAAACCATGCAACCCCGTGAAGCTTTTCCCACATGTACAGAGCCAGCCAGGACGTTGGGCAAGAATCTGAGTCCGAGGGCTAGCATTGTCGTCACCGTTTATATCAGTTTGATTGGGCTCTTCATTCTCCCCCTCTTTCGAAGGGCCCTGGGGGCATATTTCTTTTTTGGTTCGCGAAATCGGAGGTATTATACTGTGTTAGGGGTGATCAACCCGGTCCACAGTCGACATCTGTCTCCAGATGTCAGTTTATCCCCCTGGCGATACCGGGGGGCCAGTCTTTCCAAAGGTGTCACAAGGTCTTTCCCGAGCGTTACCATTCTTTCCTGGTAGTCTTGTGGGCTAGCCACGTACAATAAGAATGTATTGAAAGGCGATAAAACCATGGTAAATGCCAAGCTGTGACTACCAGGGATATAAAGAGAATGAAAGCTGTCATAATTGCCTGCGTTCTCCTTACTTGTTATAATTATTACGGTAGTGAAAACTTTGAGGCTTTTTATGCGTTGTTTGAATTTAAACAGAAGGAACCGACCAGGGTCCCTGCGGAATCAATACTTCAACTATGGTTCACGCCAGTTTCCGCCCAGGCGATGTAATTATCCACTCAGTGCATATTGAGGTTCACAGCAGAAGCGAACGTAAATCGCGTATTGCAACTAAGCCTGGCATATGATACCACAATATCTAGTTTGAGAATGGAGGTGGAGGCAGTTACTGCAGGTTTCTGCTGGCCTAAAAGCAAGCTTTACACATATATTGTACCTGTAGCTGTCTCAACCAACCATGGTGAAAAATATAGAGGCAGGTATGCGTGAAGATTGGAAAGCATCGTTTCAGAAGTCTTGAACAGTTAGTGTTCTTTGGATATTGTTTCCAGGTCAAGCCTGTGTGTTGAGAAACGAATGGATAGTTCTGCACCACTTAGTGGTGAACTGACGCATGACACGCTAGATTTTGTAAGGGTCCTAAGCAAGAGAGTGAACAGTGCGAAGGCACAACGATATTACAGTCTGAGGAGAGCGGTGCTGCGAAAAGTGACCAGGGGCTATGACCCATGCTAAACACTCAAAGGAAAGGCAATATGGCTATACTATCAGACTATTACTGGCACCTTTGGAACTGGAACGGAGGTTTTAGGAAATGTACCGAGTGCTGTGATGTCGACGTCATTAGAAGGATTTACACAAATATTTGCTCTTCATGACAGTCTGTGGCAGGTGTCTTAGATTGAAATTCCTTAGTGACCACACTGTTAAAATATTTTGTTATTAAGGTAGCAAATTCATGTCTTCCACACGTTTAACTGTAAGCTCAATTTCATCCGGAAAAAAAAAACTACACATAATACATAGTACATAATAATATATTCATTATAAAGAACACATACAGTAAATACACACACATTTTGTACAAATACAGCGCAAATTTGTTTTTCAGTGGTTCACCTAATGGCTATTGCAGTGTGTCGATGTCTGGTAGTGCTTTCAAACACGGTTATCTATATCAGGATTGTATATAAACTCTTTCCATTCTAAATACAGAAAGTAAATATGTGCCTGTCCCACTCGATCCTTTAGAAAGGCTTTGCTACTTTATTCTGTAGGAAAAAATTAAACAAAAGTACCAGTTGGTCGAACGGAGAGACACCTGGATAACATAACAGAATAAAACTCTAAATTATTGTATATACGGTTGCGTGGAAATACTGCAGCTGTGTCAAAATCAACCAAGAGACAAGAGCATGTTTCTTCCATAGGGCGTTGTATGCTAGGTTCCGGGTACATAGTTGATAACGATTGTCATAGGTATATACTCAGCAATGAACAGGCAGTTATCGAAATGGACGAAAGCTGTGGCAATAAAGACCGACACCACTGCGTTAGGCAAACAAAAGATGACGTGGTTGTACTTCCATGGTAAATCTAAAGTTACTGATTAGACATACAACACGATTTGATTGACAACACAAACACAGTACTGGTAACTCACATTTAGACTTACATCACATAGTATTGGTAACCCATGCTTAGACTTACAACATAAATATAGTAATGGTAACTTATGCTTAGACTTACAACACACATAGTACTGGCAACTAATTCATTGACATACAACACATATATAGTATTGGTAACTCATGCTTAGACCTGCAACACATATAGTAGTTGTAACTCATGCTCACAGACATACAACTCATATAGTAAGTCATTATCCGGAAGTATCTCAAGGTCCTAACTAGGCCTATAAATTGCAATCACATTGGTCTGGATACAAATACACAAAGGAATCCATAATGTTTCATAGGTTAAAAAAAAAAGATATTTTTTAAAATGTTAAATATTTTTTTTAATGCGATAAAGGGTAAAAAGATGTGTCTGCATCACAATGCTTCATTACCAGTCTAGTAGGTCTCTGGTCATTTATATTCGTTATCAATTCATTAAGGCCTCTTCAAAAGTCTTAACTCATGCTTAGGCTTACAACATAAACATATTGCTGGTAACTCATGCTTAGAAATACACCACAGACACATTATTGGTAGCTTATACTCACAGACTTACAACACATAGTATAGGTAGCTCATGCTTAGACATACAACATACACATTACTGATAACTGATCCCTAGACATGCAAGACAGAAAGTGCTGGTAACTCATGCGTAGACTTAAAATACAAACATAGTCGGCCTATTGGTAATTTATGCTTAGTCATTCAACACAAAACTGGTGTCTCATGTGAATGAAATTAATTACGTGTGCAAATACTGATCTATTTTTAACTGCTGCTGCCGTCAATTATGAACTGCATTTCAAATGTCGGTTCGTTTGTTTGAGCACTTCTGACGGTTTCCTTATGCTTTTAGTGCACGTGTATGCTAGTGAATATGCTGACACTGAGGCCTCTCAGGTTTTCCACATGCGTCAGGAATTGACATTCTGTGGGTGTTTTATTGGCACTGGAGCGCAGCAACTATGGGTTGACCCGTTTGTTATGAAGCTAAAACTAAGATTACCTGATTATCAGTTTATATTGATCTTCCCTCAGAGGGATGCACAGTTTAACTAACCATCGTGTGATTTTTGTATTTCATTTATACGAATTTATGATTCAGTGCTTATTATGTGTTGACATACCAATTTACATAGTGTACAGGCTAGGTGCAGCGAAATGTACCCTGCAAAAATGATGCAGTTTTTGTTTGTGTCTTCATTACTTACATTCAGAACGGGACATATTATTGGGAATGCAACCAAATTATGGTCTATCAAACCTGCATCTTTTATAGCTTTCTAGTCTTTTTGTTAGACAGAACAAGTTTATTTTCATTAAAGTAGAACCAACTATTGCTTGCATTTTCATTGTACACCTACGTATGTTAGTAAAGTGACAAGGAA
The DNA here is from genome assembly GCA_905116865.2 of Candidula unifasciata. Lineage (NCBI taxonomy): Eukaryota > Metazoa > Mollusca > Gastropoda > Stylommatophora > Geomitridae > Candidula > Candidula unifasciata. Next base: position 55,850 of record CAJHNH020000757.1, read on the forward strand.
GATAAAAAGCTGGTGATCACATATTATATCACATCACTGAATAATACCTTGTTAATATTTTTTTTTTAAGTAAGTTTCTTTAAAGATTTTTTTAAAGGAAGGAATCAGTTTGCAGACTGTCGATACCTAGCCTTTCAGACAGACGCACTCCGACATTAAAGGGAGCACTCGTAATTAGTCGACTCTTACGACATGCTTGTTAGAGGGAAGTGCGTCTATTATTCAGACATTCTCCATTCCCCCCCCCCCCCCCCCCCCCCAACCACAGTTGGGCCCCCAAGCACCTCTCAACAATGTTCATTGAGTGTTTTTTCCTTTACGTCCTCGTTTCCTTAGTCTATCTGTTTCCCATTTTACTGCCTGTTTGGTGATTGTCCACTTTTTCTCATGATGTGCCCTATATTATTCATCTTCTTTGTCTTTTCATTGTCCATTCTAGTGGTTGTCCAAGCATTTATCTTTTTCCTCTGTTCCAGGAATTCCTCCGATAAAGTGTTTTATCAGTTTCTTCAGGCATTTATTTAATAAAATTCACTTAATTTTCAGTAGATGTCTCTAACAGTTCCCATTCTTTCACTGTCATAGACTAAAAATAACTGCGTAATATATTTCTAGGGGAATTTAGTGTTTAGAATTTGAAGTTCCATGTTTTTTTAATGCGTATAATAATTTCTTTCGCTGAGCTTCCTCGGCAATCAAAATTGCTACATCATATGCAGGCCTAATAGTTACTGTTAAAATTGTTGTTCTTTCCAGTACGAATTTGCACATACCTTTTGCACTCACTGCCAAGCTGACTGCTTCAAATCTAGGTAAAACAAATTATGTGACACAACCTACTCTAATTAGAATGAAACTGACAATGTAAATGGGGATTCTTAGTTTAGAAATTGCACTTTAATGCACACAATTTCAAATATTGTAAATTCCATGTACTGTTACGAGTCATCTAATTATATAATTAGCGAATAATACTTCTGAGTGTCTTTCTTGTGCTATGAAATTAATGTTATCAGCTTCTCATAAGATAGATCCAAGGTATGTCAAAAAATATTCACCCCTAAGAATTACATGGTTAACACAATGTAATCATCTATGTACGTACCTAGAAGTCATATTAAGGTCTGGAGCATGTGAAATGCATGTAATCATAAAATAAACATTGCTATTTCAAGCGGTTAAAATGCCAGTTGTGATACTGTTATTTATAAAGCCAGGGCAACTAGAAAGTAACAGAATCGAAAAAAATATTATGCGAATGAAACTACCACGTGCCCCAGAGGCAATTATGTCCAGAGCAAATAGAAGGCGCCTGGAAATTATCTACTGAAAATGAGTGTAGGTCACAGCATACCTTAAGAACGCAAAAAATAAAGCTGTGCGACTCCAGTGTAAAAAGCAATATTCTAAAACATCATTACGAAGCATTTAGAAAGGAATTTTTCTACGTCTTTAGGGCATCGAGCTTATCATTCTTGATATAAAGTTTCCCGAGTCAGTTGGCACTCAATGAATATTATGCATTGATGTGATACATTGTTATAGCATTGACTAACGTGTGTCTAGGCAAAAAGAGACTAGTATGATATGCTTAACTAAGTCATTCAGATCTGTAATGGAGAGAAGAGAGCCTATATGGACACATGTAATAAAATATTATAAAATAAATATAGTTATAAAAGTACACAAATAAAAAAAAAAAAAAAAAAAAAAACCATCGGTTACTCGAGTGCTTTACAACATGGGGAAAAGTCAAGAGGCAGGGCTAAATAGACTGTGCGAGTCAAAAAGGGAACAATAGTAGGAGTTAGGAAATGTTATCGTGGCTTAGTGAAAGTTAGTAATAATGCGATTCAAAACTCGTGCCCTCACTCTTTAACACATACCTAGGAAAAATCCTGTACGAATAAAGATAAATTTGTGCATGTGGCCTTAGATTTCGCAGGTCCATATACTCTTGTAATCTACATTTGCACAGACGCTGTTGTTTTTCTAGAAGCGGAGAATTTCTTCTGTCGAATGATAATTTAGATTAGTTCAGTTTATTCAACAGATCAAGATCATGACACACGGGTGTAACCCATAAGTTTTCCGTTATACTTCTAACTCAAACCTGAGTGGCAGTTTCTCAGCGCAGTGCACGAGCTCTGTTGAATCCTGAAATGCTTTTGGTAGACTTTTAACTCATCATTTTGCCCAGGTAGCGCCGTTTGGCTACTCTTTTCGATTTCCAACTGCCAAGGGATTTTTTAAGTGCTCAACAATACACACGGGCGTACGATGTTACTACCTAGAGACCAGGGGAGATTATTAAAGCAACCTGAAAAATCCCAGCCTTTACTTGTTTTTAAACCCACGACCTTCAGCACCAGAGGCAGATGCCACACCCAGAGATCACGCAGCCTCCCGCATATAATGTATGTAGAGCTAAACGATATAATACACAATAATTGACACACGCGGGGTTATTGTTCAGAAAACAGTTCACATATGTAGCGATGCATGGTGATTATTTTTATAGCTAATCCGTATAGAATGAAACATCCCCAACTAACGGCAGAATAGTTGCGGAAATGACCACCTGGGAGTGAAACGCCTAAGAAACGCGTGCAGTTTGATATTTCTGGAAGTTCTTCAGTCAACTGTAAGCATTCTGACTGATTGCTTCGAATTTGTGTCTGTTTATGCCCCCTTTTTTATATACCACAAATAAGGCAACAAAGAAACCAAGATGTTTGGTGACATTCAAAATCATATTTTTACAAGGAAATGGTTACTAACAATTTCAGTGCCACATTTCAACACGTTACAACTAACAGTTACTGAGTTTAAGGTTTTGTTTTTTTAAATTTGGCAGCACTTCTTGAACGGACTGTAGGAGATGTACTCTAGTGACTGATAGATGGATGATAGTGAGAGACATAGGGAAAAAAAAGAAGATAAACACAGGTACTGTGTTACAATAATTAAATAGGTGTTAAGCTCTTTTACTGTTCGAGCCCTAAACAACACATGATGTATGAATCACTTTACCTGCTGAACCCCCTCCCCAGCCTAACGTGCTCTCATACTTTTGTATTCCGTCACAACATACTGAAGAAATCTGGCTTTTCCATTAGTCATGCCACCAATATATTACTGTTTAGAAATTATGGTTCTGATGAACTTTAATGTTTGTATTCGCATCACTTACGAAACATTCGTCTTGTACTAAAATATTGAAATCTAGATTTTCTTATTTGCAACCAGTGTCGGGTACAACACCGTCCCTGTGGTCTTCACACTGCTAACATTTAAACTGGTTGACGTTATGTTACCTCATTCACGAAAATGTGTATTCAAGAGGATGTTACAATGTAAATTTTATTTAGATAGTTAATTATGTTGCCATTCTATCCACAATATGCCCAGTACCCTAAAATAATGTGAACTAATTTGAAGCAATATGCCTGATATTTTGAGCGACGAGGGTAGAGCGGTATTTGAAATGGTCAATTTCCACTGCATTTGTACAAGTATATGTGTATTTGGAATATCAGCAAACATTATCAACCTGTTTGTATTCTACAAGCAAGGTTTCCAAAACACAGTCAACATCGGATTTGCTGGACTCGCCATTTCTGATCTATTTTGCCTCATGGCATTACAGTGGACATGTATAGCAGTGAATCCATTAATCGCCTCATCAAATCTCCACTGGTCTCCACTTGAAGTTATGTTTCTAACAGGAGCATGGCCGCACGGATGCTTTACCTCAATTACCAGCTTTATTACAGTTTACATAACCGCTGAGAGGTATCTAAGTATTGCGTTTCCGTTAAAAATAAAAAATATGATTACTCGAAATACAGCAATAGCATCTGTAAGTCTCATTTTCATTGTCAACTTAGCAAGTCTGATCCCCGAGTACGCTACAATTTATCTTGGTTGGAGATGGTTTCCTGACAAGAACCAGACACTTTTAGGGATGATGTTTAGGACTAGCAGAAGTCAGGTAGAAGGAATATCCTATGTTCTTCACTCACTGTTTGGAATGGCATCATTCGCTGGCGTTATTTTCTTCACGGCCTTATTGGTGTCTAAATTAAAACAAAGTTCTAAATGGCGCAAAGATTTAGCATCAAGCAGCGATAAGGGCAAAGTATCTAACAGAGAGAAGAAGACTGTGAAAATGGTTGTCTTGATTGCTAGTGTTCTCATAGCGTGTTACATTCCAGGTGCGGTAATAGCTTTAGCGTCATTTGTGGTTGGCTCAGAGTTCAACATTGGAGGCACTTTCACAAACATATGCACAGCAGTGTGGTCTATAGCAGCAATATTTCAAGCCATTAACTCCAGTGTGAACATATTTGTCTACTACTCGATGAGTTCGAAATACAAGGAAACATTCAATAAAATAATTTTAAAACACGATGACAACAATAACCCCATTACAAAATGAAGCCAGGTTTTAAGTGAATTATTTTCTTTTTTAAAGATGCCAGGCATTAAAAAAAATCGCTGATGGCCAACACCGTGCAAGGTAATACATATTATGCGGACTGGCTTCAAATTTCTGCCAGCTTTGTGATACAAGATGTTACATAAAAAAAAAAAAAAAAAAACCAATTAAGTAAACGTCCAACACTATAATTGATAATCAGACCTATGTTCATTTTTTGATACAATTTCCCAGTCCTAATCTGGCAGCACCATCAATAAGATTACCAACCATCTTCATCAGGTTATGCAATTTTTATATTATATAGGGATCGCAGCCTATTGAGTCCCGTGCCTGTAGTTGTGTCAGTATTATTGCTGGTATTCTGTGCAGCGTTTCTGGCTTCTCTTTTCGTCTTAGAATTTATCTCTGGAAAATTTACTTCCTCTTCTTATTTGCTTCCCATGCCCCTGCTAGCTTTGTAATTCTTTTTTAAAGTGTAGTTGCTTTCTTATATGACGTATAACTCTTGATACTAGAGCTTTTGAAAAAACACAACGAAAAAAAAAAAAACTTAACTGTGCAATCATTTTATTATCTGTTGTCCATCTTTGGCGCAAACAGTTAGTAACTTGTACCCATTTATTCTTTTTCTTTTTGAGCATTCCAAACCCTAAAGGTTCATTGCTGCAGATATCGACAGTCTCTATTCGTCTCCTTGATTAGTTGTCATTTTCGTGTTGATAACTCCAAGTATTTGTAGGCATATATCTGTCTGCAAATTACTTCTCTGCCGTCTTGTTTATATTACTCTGACAGCATACTAGTATCAATAGTTATACCAGAATAAACAGGCAATATTTTGGGCTCTTCCTAAGGAAAAGAAAACACAGAATTGCTAAATGGACACTGAAAATGGAAATAAAGATTGAGGGAACTATGACCTACAAAATGAAACCATAAGACGAATGTTGGTAAGATGTGAAGGGTGCTGCACAAATTTCCCTCTATAATACACAAATTGTTTCCCAGATTTAACAGAAGGGAGGACAGAACTGCGAGATTATATATATATATATATATATATATATATATATATATATATATATATATATATATATATATATATATATATATCCACGTCACTCGTATTTTCATGGAAATAATCATATGGTCATCTGTATATCGACAATGTCAAGAACACAGAACCACCTCGCTATGTCTCACGAAAGGATATAACGACACTTCCTCTGTTCTGGTCAAGGACACGTCGGGATAGCCTATCACGAAGACCCTGTGGGAAAATCATCTCCACCTCAGATAAGTATAGAGCACTACTTTGGTTTCTGCAAACATGGTGGCAGGTTACGATATCCTCTATACGGCGGGATGATACTGGAAATGCTTGTGGCAATCTTCAGGAGAACTACGTTCCCTTGAGCCCATTCTGAGGAGTACCCGTTTATATCTTGTCTTAACGTCTCTACACGTCTGTGATTAATTATTTAAACATTATTATTCTAGTTACAAGGATCTCTTTGTTAATCTAGTGGATTGTTTTAATGGTTGAGACAGTTGTTGAGCGTATAGTAGTCATGTTTGTCCTGATCATAGAAGTATTACCATTCGACTACCAAATATTCTTGACGGTTTGGTGGTTTTGAAAGTGGTGAGGACGTCAGATCAAGTTACAGCCCGGAAGCTCATTGTAATTTGAAGCCCTCATCCCTGAGATAGCTGAAGGACGTCGTACAGAAGGAAATTGAACCTAGACGAACCGAGCCAACCTTCAGATCATTACCCATCTCAGTGTGTGTATGATTTTATACATATAATCTCATGAATAGGAAACGTGACTGTATCCCTTCCATGACTGCGGTCGTATAATAGTGCCTCAAGTCCGGAATCTTTAAAATTATTTATGTGTTGAATATACTTCCAGGTTGATAGTTCAGTCTTTCGGCTGAGTGCTTGTCCAGCAGATTATTCTAATAGTAATCTAGTGGAGTAGTTTGTCGATCATTCTAGGTCTGTTCATGTGATAAATCTAGTGATATTGATTAGGTCATATGACATTGTTCCAAACTATTCAATAACTGTTCTTGTTGAAACCATAGTTTGGGAGTACGTGGACAGAAACCTTGGTAACAGTTAACAATTATTTATTGTTGTTGTTGTTATTGATTCAGCGGCGCATGAGCTTTCACCCTTTGGCCCAATGCCATGAAGTGGAAATTACATGTATTTACAAGCTGCTCTTTTTCTCCGTACAAGGTGTTCCACCTGTCTAATCTCGGAGGGAGTAGCATTCTTCTAGTCTCGTTGAGTTTTGGGCACTCAAAGAGATGATGGTCAACAGTTTCTTAGGGGCAGTTACATAGCTAGCACTCTGGGGACTACTGTGGCTGTATTCTGTTTAGGTGCCCATTGAGTGGAGTATGTTGTGTTCTGAGTCTGAAGATTGTGGCCTGGTCCTTTCTTGTTAAATGGTTAATGCTGTCATTAGGATCAGGGCTAGCCATATGTCTATAAACCTCTCTTCCAGTATCTCCCATGGCACATCTGTTCAGCCAAGTCTCTTTGTTTATAGCTTTTAAAAGTTTTTTTTGCTGTCTGTAGGTTTGTCGCTGTAGGTGGTTGTTCTTGTGTTGCTCCTTTCTTTGCCAATCCGTCAACTCTGTCATTACCTGGTTTGCCAGAGTGGCATGGAATCCACTGCATCTCTATTCTGATGTTGCATGAGGTAATGAGCTGATCAGCATCTAGAATTATCTTAGCTATGTCAGTTCTGTAGCGTTTACTACCCTCCAGAGCTTGAAGAGCAGACATTGAATCGGTGAAGATGGCAATATTTTGGGCCTTAGAAGGATAAACATCCATTACAGTCATTAGGTGGTATACTGCTGCTTCCAGTGCGATTATTTCAGCTTCATAATTTGAGCAGAATTCCCCGCATGCATCAAATATCTCTTTAATAGATCCTCAGGGTAACCTATGTAGATTCCTTAACCTGCTTTAATAGTGGCTTTGAGTGCAGATCCATCAGTATAAACAAGTATCCATTCTTCGGGGTAACAATCAATGGTCTTTAGTGATGAGTTCATAAGGGTGATTGGATCGGACTGTTTAGTTTCTTCGTCTACCAATTTCAACCTGACGTCTGGAGCTTTAAAGGGAGCATGTGGTGGTAAGTTTCTTGCAACATTCTGAGTGCCCTGACGTCTTTCTATGAGGTGGTATCTGTCATGTACCTCATGTACACAGTGTGAAACCGATTTGTGCTTTATTCTTTGTTTGTATTCCCAACTTTCTATGAGGTGTCTATTAGGATGGTTACGATTCTTTCTAATACATATTTCATAAATTTCTAAAGTGGTCTTATCAATTAGCCTGAGAATTACTTCTTTGCCAGACCGGCCAAGATGTAGCAGCATTTCGTTGTGAATCTTATCTGGACCTGGGGATTTTCTAGGTTTTAATTTCTTCAGGGTTTGTTCTAATTCAGCCATGCTAAACTCATCTTCAAAAAAGGGAGTCGTTGGCTGTTGAAGCTCTCTCTTGTTTCTTCAACTGAGATAGCTGTATTCTCTTCCATTCTGTGCGTTTGCCTGCTCTGTTAACAGAGGCAAAATAATGATTGAAATGTTCTGCTTTCTTCTTGTCTTCAGTGATTGTCTTACTCCCATCTGTCACTGGTTTTGGGTTCACCCTTCTACTTTCTCCGGAGAGATTTTTAACTAAAGTCCATGCTTTATTTCCATTCTGTCTAAGGTCTGAAGCAAGTTTTTGTCCATGTATCTCTTTTAGCCTTATTAACTGCGAGCTTTATTCTGGCACATGCTTTATTGTATTAGATCTTTGCTTCTGGTGAGCGTGCTGTATCGAGTAAAATTCTTGCTTTATTCCCTAAAGATATAGTACTTTGAATTTCCTTATTCCAGAAAGGTTTATATGTCTTCCGGCTGCCCCCTGGGATGGCTTTCAACGCTGCTTTCATGATTGCTTCTGTTAGATCTTCACAAAACATTTCCACACAGCTGTTGTCAATTCTTCCCAGGAGGCAGTCAGATGTTTCCTGAAACAGTTTCCAGTTTGCTTTTCGAAAATTCCAATGGGTTCTCAGCTCAAAGCATGATTTAGCGGGAGTGCTTACAGTTGTAAGTATTGGCTTGTGGTCACTTCCTATGTGATCAAAGACTCGGGGGTAACTTGCATCTGCTAAGTCGGATGAGCAGATGGTCAAATCAGGTCGGCTGAGAGATAGGTAGGCCCTGTGTAACAGTGTAGGTGGAGACTCTGTGTCCTGCAGCACTAATAGGTTAGTTGTTTTACAAGTATCTTCGATGTATTTCCCTGCGCTATTGTGGTCAAGGTAACCCCAACGTGGCGAGTGTCCGTTGAAGTCACCAACAAGAAGGGTTTTATGGTACTGTGTCTTGTATTGTTCTGGTATGTTGCATGTTGTCTGAGGTGGGTTGTACACGTTGTATATCGTATATTTGCTTCCATTGTGCCAGATAGTTATTTCTTGCACATCTGTAGGGTTAGATGCCGATAACATTGTTACATCTCTGTGCATGTCATTTCTGATATAGGTTACTATGCCCCGGCAGTTATTGCACTTACAGGCATAACTAGTGTATCCAAATTAGATGCAGATCAGAGTCCCTATGTAGGGTTTCTTGTAGGACAGCCACGTGTACCCTGGCAAGTTCAAGTTTCTTATTTCTTATTTCACAGATGTTTCGCTGAAGAATATTAAGCATCTGAATACTTTTGGCTGTGCGGTCTGAGATCTCTATGCCCTACCTCTCACTCTGCCTTCTTTTGGGGTGCCTTATTTTCGTTTTTCCCTAAATTAATTAATAGGGAATGAGCCTCGAGAGGCAGGGGGTAAGAAGTGTTGGTGTTGTTGGTAGTGGTTTTCTCCCCTTACTTCACCCTAGGTCTAGTAAATATCTGTTCATGAAAGGAACGTCAATTGCGGTGTCAGCCTCTTGACCTAGCATAACCTCTCTTATCCCAAGACCACTGCGCGTGGCGAAGAGCCACACCCTTCCCGAATTAGTCCTGGTAACTGGCGGTGCGAATCCCTAGGCAAAACCCAATGGATCTAGAAAAGCAAACCACGATTTAAAAAAAAAAACCCGATGCACCTCACCGTACTGCCCTCTGTGGGAGGGAAGGAGCCGGAGGTGTGCTGAACAGTCTTAGGAGTGGAAACAAGTATGCTAACCCCCTGAATACCGGAAACTGTCGTGAAGGCACAGGGACTCAGGACGTGACGATCCAGTTGCTCCCAACTACTCATGCTTAGACCATGCTTAGAGCTAAGAAGTGCTCAGCCAAACATGCAGGCAATCTGGTGGCGGGGAATGAGCACACTGTGAGCTACGTGTTAAAGGAAAAGGCAGAAACCCAACCCATATTCCCTTTAGAAATGCCATCAATTATTTATTAAATTTAACATTTGTTGACATTTTGTTGAATCCTTCAGAAATATATTTTCAGCTCTAAATGGCACAGTCCAAAATTGCAATCCAAGAGTTGAGAGAAATGGCTGTCCATATGGGTCTAGAGGGAAAAGAGATGACCGACTGCATTAGCACTACTGAAAGAGAAATGAGGATGGAAGCACGTGAAACCGAATGTCTAAAAATCGTGTCAGAAAAAGAAACAGAACGTCTAAACATTGAGTCAGAGGAAGAATATAATAGGCTCATAGTTGAGGCCGAAAAAGTGATCAAATTTAGAGAGTTGGAAATTCAAATGCAATGAGATGGACCGACTTCCAAATCTCAAACCTCAGGAATTGAATCCACATCGAATGTGTGTATTACAACTCCAGCTATGAATTTTCCTATGCACGTAGTTAATCCGAAGAGTGAGACCATCGAACAATATTTGTATAAATTTGTAAAAATAGCTGCTTTTACAACCTTGAAAGAGATAGGTGCACCTTGAAATTAGCGCAAGTGCTAAAAGGTAGAGCATATGAAATCTTTCAACGGATGCCCACTGGTGCCGACACCAACTTCGATGCCCTTTGTAAAGCGTTACTTAAAAGGTTTGAACTGAATGCAACTACTTATAAATACAAATTTAGAAACGAAAAGAAAAGAAAATGGAAAGTGAGACATACTCTCAGTTTGCCACGGTTGAAAGGCTACCTTAAGAAATGGCAAGATATGTCAGGGTACGCATCGTCTTACGAAGATGTCCTGGACATGATCTTGACCGAGTAATTAAGGGAGACCTTACTTAAGCCAATGCAAACCAATCTCACCTGAGCGGTGCAGAGTAATTGTCGGACGTACCCATGCATGCTGAGAGGTATGAATTGGCTGATAAGGATGATAGTGCTGTAAAACCCAAAACTCACACTCATTTAAAGGGTAAAACCAGAAGTAAAAAATCTTCTCTTCCCCAGTCACCCAAAAAAGAGCTCATCACATGATACTAAAACCCTAACAAACAGAAACAATTTCAACATAGACAGCTGTACAAAGGTTCCAAGCAACCCTACTACTATAATTTCAAAAGCAATGCTCATTACACCAATGATTACACAGCAAAATCGGCAAGGGGACATTGTCTACGGTCGACAAATCTACAGCAGAGCGAATTTAAAATCGTTCCAATAGGCCACCTGTGGTGGAAGGGGTTTGGACCTATTATATGAGAGTCTTGTGTCGGTACGATTCGGGATTAAGTTACTCGGCGGTGTGTAGTCAAGATATCGTGCGGAAAGATCAGTATACATGCAAACTCATAGAACTCCGATGTGCGATACTGGACGCTAAAACTTTAAACGTACCTGTAGCTAGGATAAAAGTGATCTCACGTTACGTCACTATATTGATAAATGCAGGGGTTTTGGAAAACAGGTCCTTTCTTTTTGTGTTAGGCGCTCTGTATATCTACCTTGCTGATCCTACATCTCCTACAGAAAACTGTGTGCGATGACCCCGCGTGCGCCACATAAAGTTGCCATTGAAGATCTGTCCACTGTAATTCCTTTACCAGACGAGATCGGTGTAGCCCAAAGCTCTGAACCTACACTTATAGTATGTTTTAAAAAAGTGCCTGAAAGTTCTAATCCACCACTGAGAGGACAGTACTTCTACAAAGGTAAGATACCGTATCATATGGGTTGAGATAGATATGCTGATCACAGCCAGCTGGTTGTACCTAAAAAGTATAGGCAACAGATTCTGCAAATGGGTCATACCATTGCGTATAGTGTCCATATGGGAATACATTCCACTACAGAACGCATAGCGTGCATTACTTTTGGCCGAGGTTGACGGCTGATATCATGTGTTATGTAAAATCTTGTCCGGAGTGTCAGAGTGTCGCTCCGAAAGCCAAGAACGCACCAGTCAAGTCGGGTGAAACTCCCATAACCTCCACTCCTTTTGAAAGGGTGGCAGCCGACTTGGTGGGACCACTTCCTCTCACAAAGAAGAAAAATGCATACATACTGACCCTTGTTGATAGTTGTACATCGTTGGCCAAGGCTATACCTCTCTGCCTCGTAGATAGCAAGACGGTGGCTGATGCATTATATTCATCTTCACCCGTGTAGGCTTCCCCAAACATGTATTGAGTGACAATTGCAGTCAGTTCAAGGGAAAGTGGATGGAGGAGGTTATCACATTCTGCTAACTCATCACACATGCACAAGTCCGTATCGACTCCAAGCGAAAGGCCAAAACGAGCGGTTCAACAGTACGTTGATGTCCATGCTGAGGAGGTTAAGCCAAAAGAAACCGGAGAGGAGGGATGAATATAAATCAGCTGCACTGTTCGCCTATCGCCTCTACCGGATTTCCCCCAGCGCTGTTGGTTTTTTAAAGGCCTAAATTAGCACCTTTGGCCATCTTCGTGAAAATGTAGACGGACGAAAAAGCAGATGCTTCCTTGAAAACAACGTCTCAATACGTTCAGAGCTCAAGGAGAAACTTAGGTTGAGACCTAGCGAGTCAGAATTTGTAACGTGCTCGAAAAAAAGGAACGTAGTCTGAACGTCGGTGAGAAAGTTCTATTGCTGCTGCCAACGGGAAGGTCTAAGTTAGATTTAGCTTGGGCGGGTCCTTATCCCGTTGTAGAGAAAGTCTCTAGAATGCAATACAAGACTGAAATGAAATGTAAGTACTAAGTTTACCACATAAACCTTTTCAGAAAGTACAACGAAATGGACGTAGGTAACACCGAGACTCTTTCAACTCTGTAGCAATGGAGGTGAAAGGTCGGTGTCGTGAGATGAGCAGCCACCATACACAGTGGACGAGTCGGGACTTGATATCCCTCGCGCTCATCAAAATTTCAAACCTAGACCCGTCTGGAAAGGTATATAGTCCCTTATATTTATCTATACCTTTATCTGGTAAAATAGTCATTTCTAGACCTTTTAGTTGCTTTGATATATCTTCATTTTCAAACTTGCAACTGTAGGTTAGCGAATTATGGTATTTTTTTTAGAAATTCCTGTCAACCGGTTTACTCCTTGTTCACGAATACAAGGTACTTCTTTCCTAGTGACGCTAAGCGTAGTTTGAAGCGGGCATTTTCTGCCTGACTTCCTGGAAGAACAGATGTTCTTAACTGTGCCTCGTACATCTAATCTTTGAGGGGGCGGCCTTTGATGTCTAGGACATTTCCTAAGCTTGGGTAAGTTGATTATAGTTTACGAGTACCATAATTGATGTCTTTTTTAAGTTAGCTACTGCTGTAGAGGGGGCAGAGTCAGCTGTGTGATCGCACAGAGTTCGACCGTTCTTGATGTCCAGAGATCAGGATCCGAACCTTAGACCTTCCCCTGTACAGACTAATTAGTTGATACTGTACATAACCCACACCATTTGTAAAGATATTAAACCCTACAAGTACTTATTCTCTGACAAGTCAAACGAAGTTTTGTGTCGCATAACTGGAACAGGGAATTTAGGTCATCGTTAACCGGCAGTCAGGGCCGGGCTCTGAGTCTAAGGGTAATTTTAGCACAACAAAGTGTGTACGGTGAACAGACGGGGAAGGGTATAATATAAATATATATATTTATATATATATATATATATATATATATATATATATATATATATATATATATATATATATTTATATATATATGTATATTTATATATATATATATGTATATTTATATACAGGATGAGAGAGATGGGATGTGTGTCTACAAGTGCAGGTGGGCGAGGAGAGTTGATGTTCTCTGTTTTATAGTCTATCTGTCTCCACTCTGGCACTCATCTCCTGTCACTGTTACTGACTGAACAATAGAGATTATATGTAGAGACTTACACTGTCTCATTATCCACAGAGCTGTCCTCTGAATGATTACTAATGTGGATGTTGATAAACTGAGCTTGACATGTAACCCCTGAGATGACTGCTAATTCTGAGTTCCTTCTTGATACAGGATGATATTTCCTTGGAGGCCAGGCAGTGAATAAGCAGTCCACAAAACCACCTACAAGGAAGTCACCTATGTCTTAGCCAGTGGTGGGCATCAGATGGTGAACCTAACTGTGGTCATCAAGTAAAGAAATCCTCCAGTTGGTCTACAGACAACATTATGGGTGTTGTACCTCCATCATCATTTATCCGGTAGTTTGTTTGTGCCTCAAGTGTTTGATTTGGTACATGAGATCCTCTCCAGTAGCTTAGGTGTATCTCCAGTGTTCGAGTGTCTAGTGTGGGACTGTCTTGAACCTAACAACAGAGTGACTGAACATCCAGCCAGTTCAAGAAACCAGGGATTCAGATTAGTGTGGGCGATCATGGGTTTATTGCCAGGCTTCACTAGTAAATGTCCACACACTGATCATAAGGATGATATAGGCAGACTCTGGAACATTCATACACGTTCAGTCAGTTCAGGATCGAGTTTGAAATTTTGGTCCTTCATATCACTCTGGGTTCTTGAAGTTCTTTGCTGATTCTTTAATAATGTATGTGTTACACTTATTACAGTATTTATAAAGTTTCACTACTGACCGGATTGTCACTAATTCATTGTTCTTAGCTGTCTAAAATACATATATGTTCGATTAAATATCTTCATCTGTGTTAACATGGTTATGATAGTAGACTATCATAACCTGGGGGCTATTTTTTATAATAGTGGGGGTGTCCAGCCAGGTGTGCCTAGGAATATTATTTATTTTGTAGTGCCAAAACTTGAGTTGCCCTACTCCTGAAATAAGTTGAGCGTATATTGGCCACGGGGCATCCCTTAGACCAATACGAGCCAACGACTCAACATAATTATTTCAGAGTGCTGTTGGTTCTTAAGGAGAATTCCTTAAATCAGGCACACGACAGGAGCGATATGTGACAGTGGGGAAGCCATGGCAGTGTAGTATCCGCTTTATGTCGGAGAAACTTATGAAGATGTAGAGATTAATCCATCTCTCTCTTTACCCCAGAAGGAACGTCTTGCGCAAATCTTAGCGGAATATTCGCCTTTTCTGTCTGAGAAACCTGGTCGCACTACTTTAATAGAGTACGACATAAAGTTATTGAATGAGGAACCCATTCATCAACGTCCATACACAGTCCCTTTCTCTAATGAAGAATCCATAAGAAAGGAAATTGAGTATTCGTTAAAAGAAGGAGAAGTATCGCCCTCGGATGTACCCTTCAGCGCGAATAACGTTTTATTGAGGAAGCCTTCAGGGGAACACCGATTGTTCATTGACTATAGGAAGTTGAACCCGGTGACAGAAATTATTCCCGAACCACTTCCTGACCTGACTCCGCTGTTTGCTTAGCTAAATAAAGCTACGTTCTTTTTAAGATCGATCTGAGTAAAGGGTGATATCAAATAGCCGCCAGGAAGGAAGTTTGTAAATATCTCGCCTTCAGCACATCGGATGCACATTTCAACATCCTTTCGTTTGGGACATACAAGGGTTCTGGGGTATTCACCAAGATGATGAGGGCACTTCTCTAACCTCTTGGCGACTCCAGTATCGTAAATTGTATGGACGATATACTCATTGCGTCCAAAACATTCAAAGGACATGTGAAATCCTTGCAGAAATTGCTGCAAAGGTTAAAGGACACTGAACTGACCGCCAGACCCTCAAAGTGTAAAGTAGCATGGCCCAATTTAGAGTTCTTGGGACACATTGTGTACGAAGGAACGATACGACCAGAGCTGAAATACGTCGAGAAACTCCGGAACGCGTCCAGACCTGGGACGAAAAATGAAATTAGATCTTTCGTATCGCTATGCGAATACTATCAGAAGTGTATAATGCATTGATAAATATGTATATTTATATACGACTTGTTATGTGCGCTGGAGAAAATGTGAGACGCAGCGATCAGATCCAAACCGTCTGTCCACGGCTTTGCCATCTGAGGAGAGTTTGGGGAGAGTTCTCAAATCTACTTAGGTATAACTTTTCTGCTCTTATCCTTGATCTAGACGATCCATCTTTGTTGGGATCAATAGATAGACCTTTTCTGAGCTAAACTGAAATATATTTTAACCTATATCTTGCCTGATATTTATATATTGAGAGTGAATAGGGTAATCAGTGAAGCCAATGGACGGCAGAGGTGGGGCATTGTTATGCGCATGACGTCACCACTTTGGGAGTTACTAAGCAGTTCTACTCCAGTGTCGTTTGTACTCAAACTCTTAAGGAATTTTTCAAATCGGATAATATTTTGTCTTCTTTTTTTTCTGTGTGGTGTTCTTGTATTTATCGGAACATATCTGGGCCAGCAAAGAAGAAGACAAACTAGTAATTCTCTTATAGAGAATATAGGGCGTCTGAAGACTTCGCACTGACTGTTAGGTTCCTCTTTGGGAGAAACTAAAGTACTCATGAGTGGAATAGTGCGGATTATTTCGACCCACACTGGCCCTGCATTTACCTCTGAGCCGTAATAAGCACAGATGACTATAGGTAACGAGGCACTGGGTTGGTAGTGAACTAGTGTATGTGCTGTTGTCATTGCAGGGGACTGAAGGATCCAATTTGTCATCCAATCTGCAAGCGGGAGAAGATCCAGTGGCGTATCTAGTTAGACATCCACCGGGGTGATATATCTATATATCCATCATTACGTCCAGTGAAGGCAGTGCATCCACCAGTGTATCCAGTATATTCAGTTTCTACAACAGTCTATCCAGGTCATCCTGTTTGTCTAGTTCTGTCCATTATTATACTGGAGTCGACTTTTACATATCTATTACCC